>JAQIXA010003902.1:0-12722 GCA_034699045.1 Nanhermannia cf. coronata Gr-Ori-00579 | reverse complement strand
GAGATTTGCAAATTACCTCCAAATTAGACTTGGCCAAAAAAATCCTGAATTAATTTGGGTGATGGCCTGAAAAACACCCTGTTGGTAGTTGGATAAAATTGTAATGAGGGTTTTTTATTTAATTTTTAGGTTGTTGATGTGCTCGTCAAGTATTTGTCCAACAGAACACTTTTAAATACACGATCGATCTGCAAATTTTGGAATGAAAAAGCTCTGAATGAACTGTGCACAAGGAAAATTTGTAATAATTGGCCAATTAAATTAAATACGATGACTCAAGTTCAAAGATTCACAAAGATGGTTTCTCACATTCAATCTGAAAGGTACTACATATAATTAAATACTTTAAAGTAAAATCTCGATATATTTAACTTCGAAATTCCTAATTTTGGCCTAAATTTTACTTGTAAATTGTAAAATCGAAAACCAAAACTTGGTTTTTCTAATTCTGAGACAAATTAAAATAATAAACTAATTTTTATCTAATTTCTAATTTTATCTAATTATCTAATTTTTATTTTTTAGAACTCCGTTGTTATTTCAATCATTTGCCATCGAAAATACAAAATTCTTCAATTCTTTCGTGAATACTCGATCTGGAGATTTTTTTTCATTCTTTGATGTCAAAAAATTAGTCATCAATTGCAAGGAAAATGATTTTAAAAAGAGTACAAGTCACTATGATCTTGGTATAAATCCTCAAGTATTTGAACTGACTTTACGGGGTACGAAATGAAATTAAAATTAAATTCTTATTTTTAATAGGTATCTAAAAAATTGTATAATAATTATAATTTTATCTCATTTTTTTTAGACATTTCATGGAGTATTGTTTCAATTAATTTGGATTTTAGTCTGTTTAAATGTTGGCCCTTTGGATATGATGATTCTTATAACTGGAAAAAATTAGATCGAGCCAAATTCCTTCAATTAAAAGAATTGAATCTAAAATTTCCTGCTGTCGACTATGTCGATTATAATGCCAAATTCAACAAAATGATTAAAATCTTTTCGAGAAATGCTGAAAGTTTGGAAACCTTTAAAATATGTTGTGATAAAGATTCGGTGTTTGATTCTAGTTGCTTACCTGCACTTCCTTATGGAAAGATATCAAAACTTTCTCAATTAAAGATAACAATCAAAAGTCAATTAACCAGAAGGAGTCGTTTGACAACACATCTGATTCAGATAGCTGCAGATCCTACAATTCGACTCAAGTCTTTGACGATTATTTGTAAATTTTTGATGGAACATAATGATTTGGTTGAAGCTTTCTCAAATATTGAACAATTTCTACAAACTCAAAGTAAATCTCTTGAAACTCTTCACCTCGCAATTTATTACAATGGACAGCATGCAAAAAAGAATTTTGAAATTCCAAAAATGCCCAAGTTGAAACTTTTAAAATTATCTGATGGAAAACATACTTTAAGAGGAGCCACACACCTAATTTTTAAATATGGACCTGAAAAAGTTGACATTTCTAGCAAATTCCCCGTCTTAGACACCATTGAAATAAAAAGGAATTTTGATTGGAGGCAATTTATCAGATTTGTGAAATCTGAGTCAGTTACAAAACTCAAAATGCAAACGAAAAATTATCATGGGAATGATAGGATTGATAAATTATTTCCAAAAGTTAAAACTCTCCACACTTTTTTTGATCAAACTGTACCGCAGAGGATTAAGAATTTTCGGAAACAAAAGATTTTTTCGAGTGATAGCACCTACTTTTATTTCCCACGGAGTCATTTAAAATATATGGTACTCAAATTGACAAGTGAAGAACTGAATTTGTTAAATTTTGCTGCATTTCAGCATTTTTCTGGTAATTTTATATTTGTATAATATTATGGTATATACCTGAACTCATATCTGTAGGTAATTTTAAAATATTTTTTCTGTTATTTTCTAGGATTAAAAAGTCTTACACTTGTAAATTCTGATCCTAAAGATGCACCTTCATCCTATATTGTTGTGAACTTGAATCCATTGAAGAAACTCAAAGAATTAGTTTTGATTGCCTTTCAATATTATCAAGTAAGTAACTACCTATATATTAAACAACTGTTACACTTTTTTTCTTCTAAAGTCTCTAAACATATTACTTATACTAAAATCATTCATTTTTAAGATGGACACGAATGATTTCCAAAACATGATTGCTTTCTTTCCAAACGTTGACTATGAATATTTGACAATCAATGAGAATGCTGATAAAACAATTCCTACTCCAATACCTTCAGAAATTGATAGTTCTTGTAGTGACCTGGACCAGATAGATAGCGATGATGATGAATAATGGGCCAAAAACTGAATCTGAATAGAAGTAAATATTTTAATTAATTTCTATAATCAATTAATTATTATAAATAAGGAATTAGAACTTACATATTATTTACACCAATTAATTATTAGCTGTACGACTACTGAGGCACATTGTATTTATATTTAATAATGTATACTAGCACTACTACTACTACTGCTCTTACTCTAGTATCTTTAATATTTTAAGTCTTATTAGAATTATTCTAATCTTTAGTAGGTAACTTATTATATTATATAGAGTCAGGTAAAGGTAGTTATTATAATTTAGTTTCTTGAGTTTGCTTTTAGGTAAATATCTAAACTACATTTCATAACTATTTTTCCGTTTGTTAATTTGCTAGAATCTATGTAGTATTTAGTAGGTTATTCTTCTAATCTAATATAAAAAATAATTTAGAATCAGACACTATTGGCAATTACATATGACATACATAGTATGTAAATCACTTAATTCAAATAATTTATATAATATAAACTATAGTATAAACTATACCTTTAGAATAGTAGGTTACATACTTGTAAAATAAAAAGTAAATCTCTTTACATTTTGATACTTTTTATTTTCTTTTCAAAAATATTCTATTAATATTCTAGGTATAACATAACTTTATTATATTCTTTTTGCATTTGTATTTGTAATTTGTACTACTAGGTTCAGCTTAAACTAGGTATTATCACAAAATATTATTTAAAGTATAAGATTGATTTAAATTTTAAAAAATGAAATGTTGATTACCGAAAAAATTCAAAATTTAACTAAATTCATATTTTCAATAATGTATCATAATTATAATCATATTTCTCTTTGAGTAGTTTAATATATTTTATCAAATCTCTTATAGCATAACATTAAATTAAAAAGTAATTATTGTAATTTGTATTGTTTTATAGATCTTATTCATAATCTGAATCTTGATACTTAACCTTGTCATATTTCTCATGAAAAGCCCTTTTTTTTTGACTAATAAAAATTTGATCTTATTAACTGTAAAATGACAAAATTTATCATCATTACTGATGATAAAAGTTTAAAAATTTATTTAAAGTATCTGTACCTTAGTTTGTAATTGTAATAAAGCTCGTGACCTAAAATATTAAGGAATATTGGAATTAAATATTAGCAGTAATTCTTCAAAGTAGCATGAATTTTGAAATAATAAAAAAAATGAGTTAAAGTTTTTACAAAACATTTTTCTAAACTCATCCTGGTTTGATTGATCATTGAAATCAAGATCCAGCCTTTTTGGCCAGTCCATTTTAACTGGATGTGCCAACCTTGGTAGGTAGGGAGGTAGGTATATTTTTATCAAGTTTTATGGTATTACATTAAAATTTAAAATTACAAGTTTAATTAACCATAAAAATTTCTACAATTAGATAAAAATATGGATAAAATTAACCTCAAGTCATATACAAAATAGTAGCAGAGTAGAATATTTGCAAAATTTTAAGATTTATTAGGTAATGGTAAAGATATTTTAAGTTTGCTAAAAGAGAAAGAATTAGTAAAAAAAAACCTTTATAACGGCAGCAGGCCTCTTCTATTGTACATTACTTCTATCTCTATAACATACCCTACTCTCTCTTGTCCCCTATTTGACCTTTTGACGAAATTTTGGTCAGGTGACAAGTCAAAATTCAAAATGGTCATTTTCCAGAGAAAAAACATTATTTTGGATCAAAATCAAAATCAAAATGCACCTGGCTAAAAAGAAAGGTCATGTTGAAAATCCGATTCTTTAAAATCAACTGGATCATTTTGCATTCTTATTAGCAAGTTGTCCTTATATATAAAATTTACTACATCAAGGGGACTTTGACCTATATATATACTATAGGTCAACTCTTTTTCAATTTCAATTTCAAATCACAAATCTCGAATATAACGATCATTTACATTTAACCCCAAATTCCAAATTCTTTATGATAATATTTTTGTGTTTGTGTAGGATTTTTGTTTTTGCTACTAAAATTTCAAACTTCAAACACAAAACCGGCTAATAAAATAAAAAATAAAAAAAATCTCGAGATAATTTTTTATTTTTTGCTAAAAAGTTCTTTTCTAATAAAATAAGACAATTAAATTATTACTCCATGTCATGTTATTCATTAGTTTGTAGTTTGTCCTAAAAATTGAACTCTTGAATAACTTGAAAGAAATGAATTGAAGATATGATGGTAAAAAATCTAAAACCATTATTTACCATTTAAAATATAAAACCGTGGATATCCATTGGACCTGCTGGCTGCTGGAGTTGTTTAAAATAATTAGCTAATTATGATCAAGCCTCCATATCGCTTGCTGTTGGAAAGGTTCGATACGAGGGAGAAAAACATCTTGGCCCATCGACTCGTCAACTTGAACCGTCGGAAAGGAATTACTTTAGGTATTATCTAATTATTTTTATTGATGCTATAAATGTTCTTTAAAAACTTTAATAAATAACACGACAATGGAACCGTTTATTTATTGGTGTCGATCTCGTTCGGGGTGAGCTATATTTATATGTCATTGTCACTGTCGTTAGCATAATGTGTAGGTCAGGGACAGTCCTATTATGTCAATGGTTAAGGTTACAGACCGGCAACTAACAACCGTTTTATTGTTAAGCCATTAAAATTGGCTTATAAAGGGGCCTTTGGCTACCCGCATTTACAGTCATTAGTCATTAGTCCAATTAAGTGTAAGATTAAGTGTAAGTCCAAAATTAAAACCGAGGTTGGGATTATCCTGTAAAACCTTTACGAATGACAAACTTTATCTTCGGTTCTTTATTCTTTGACTCTATGCTAAATGACAGATAATATCAAGACTCAAGACAACTATCTATTCTATGACTGAATATGAAACTGCTCGAATTTCCTTGTAAATATTTTTTTTTGCTTTTTTATAGATATTGAAGGATTTAACTTGGGAACAAAAGGCAATATAATTCTACTTCAAATTGGATTAGCAAATGGTCTTAATTTAATATTTGACATACAAGAATGTCCACAATTTATGGTGGAACTGAAACCGGTCCTTGAAGATTCATCAATTTTGAAGGTACCTGAATAGAATTTGATCATATATACACAGTATGATTGATAATATAAAATTAAATACATATGTACCTAATTTTATTTATTTTTTTAGATAGTTCATGCTCAATATAACGATGTTTCCAATCTGAAAAATGAATTTGATATCGATTTGACAAAAGGACCCATATTTGATACTCAATTAGCTTCAAAGTTGCTGTTTAAAGATACTCAACAAATTAATTTAAATAGCTTGTGTAATAAAATTGGTGTTCCTGATAATCCTGTCAAGTTTAAATCGATGAAAATGGAATATAAAGGTTCGTTTATTTATATTAAATTTAATAAAGAACCTTATTTGGCGACCGACTGTCGAGATCAGCCACTGATTGATATGACCTGTCATTAAAATAGTAAAGAACCATTGGAATCGGTCTGTCAATCGAAAAGGCTCCAGAAATTACTTTATTTTAATAGAAAATGTCCAAATAAAATGGCGCAAAAACCGTTTTTGTTTCAAGTCTTGAAAAACACTTGGTATTGAATGAAAGGTCATCTCAACTTTTGACTAATACATATACGGCTGATCTCGAGCAGAACTACAAAAAGATCCTATTTGTAATTTAATAGTTAATTTTTATTCAGGTTACGATAAATGGAAAACTCGACCTTTGACTGAAGAAGCTCTCGATTATGCAGCTTATGATGTTTCAGCACTTTGGCCAATTTTTTTTAAACTGGAAAAGCTTCTAATTGATGAGAAAAGAACACAATTTCTAAATTTTTTATTTCCTCAATCTCAACCAAATGACAAAAGTTTAAAAGATAAAGACCATTTTCTAAAAGAAGTCAGTCAAGTTTGTCAAGGATCTAGATATTCATATTTACAAACAAGCTCCAATACATTAGAAGATTTTATAGAACATGTTGAACAAAATCAGACTCCATTTATTGCTAAAAATAAGTCAGAATTCTATAGAATTCATACATTATATGGTGAAATTGGAGATGATGATGAAAACTCGGCTGATGATTACGAAACTAGAATTAAAAAACATAAAGAATATTTGATAAAAGATTTTAAAATTCATTCTATGCTTGGAGTAGTTAGTGTTATTTTAACTATTTTTGCTTATAAATATTATACCTAATACTATATCATCAATCATCAACCAAACGCCTAAAATTCACATAGCTCCTAATCATTCATTTTTATGTAAAAATTCTTAAAGATGTTTAGAAAATCCAAGGCCATAGATATTTTATGGTTTAGTCAGTCAATAGTCTCTGAAAAAAAACTACATTTGAGCTCAATTTTACAATCACATTGTTTGAAATCAGGATCAAAAATAGGGTTTTAAGAGCTGAATAAAACGAAATAGATACGAAAGACTTAAAAACTAAAAACAATCAAAATCAATAATTCTTGATTAATAGGGTACCTATATTATAAATAAGTACCCTAGCCCTAGTCAATTAGATTTTATATGAGTATCTACGTGTATCTATACCTAACCTATCAGTAAACTCTTTTTTAGATAGAACTCTATTACGATTAAAGTAGCCAAAGACAATATATATTATTCTTTTTTAATAAGGTACGTACACATTATGAATTGTATTGTATTATCTATTCTATTATTTATAATTTTAAAGATTAATCTTATTAGGTAATTCATATTTTAAGCTTTAATAAATCGGAATATGCATTACCTATTGTAAGGTATTACCTAAATATATAGTACTACCCTATATTATTTGTCTTTAAATATTTAATGATTTTTTTTCAAATAAATTACCTAATATGTATGCAGTATAAAAATCGACAAGACTAGGATACATAATTATACGACATAATATTTATTAAGTATGTATAAACTTAGGTTATAATATTCTTTAGAGGGTACCTACTATATACTATCCGTATCCGTAGACAACACTGGTCGTAGCAAGTGAAATTGTGATCCCTTTATAATAACAGCGGGTTAAAAAGTTAGTTTCTTTCTTCTCTCGAGTTTACCTGGGCTTGGTGACCATGGTCATAATCCAACCTTATCTTTGAATCATAATTTACCATTATTTCGTCGATGACATAATGATTCAAGAGTAATGATTCAGAAAGTTAAATTTTCCAGATTTTCAAAATATTTTCTACATATAATATCTGATTCAAGTGTTTTTAGAAACATAAGTATAATACTAATATGTACTACGAATCTGACTACGGTACGGAGTACAAAAATTTATTATTATAGGGACCTACCTAAATTGCAATCGTATAATCGTATAAGAATACTGTTACATATTCCACTTTGAATTTTGAATTGAATAATTGATTAATAAAATATCGAAGTCGCTTGCTACTTGGCCCTGACAATCTATTACGTGATGTTATATCAGCAAGCATAATAACATAATCATAATTACTATTTAAAGTAGTTTAAGTACCCTTTACCTTATGCCCTATACAATATTAGGTATATAAATTATCAACTACCTACTACCTACCTATCGAATCGAATTTTAAAGCCTAATATAACCCTCCTACTGCTACTACGGTAGTACAACTCCAGCTTTCATGCATACTTGCACAATTATATTAATTATAAACCTGATTTATTTTTTAATATGTAGTAATTTAAAGGTTTTCAATCGATAAAAAAATTTTTATAAAAAGAATAATTTTATAAGTTTTTATAACTCGTATCCGTATCAGTTAGTTCTTTCTAACATTATTATATTCTATAGGGCTAGTGTAAAATGTAAAAATATATTTTAAAATGTCTATTCGTAACTCAAAAAAAGTTGGAATTTTCTTACTAATTTTGTTTTTAACACGGTTAAAAATTAATTGTACCGATAACGACCATGTTGATGCTGATGATGATGAAGGTTTTGGGTTTTTTGAGAGTTATATTTATAAAACTATGGACAAATATTCGAAAAATAACTTTAAAGCTTTTCCGGATCCAATGCAAATGAATGATATGCCATTCACAGGTAAACATTTTGTTACCTAAACCATTATTTTGGAATTTTTAAATCTTATTTTACATCTAGCTGATATGGGCCTATTTGGATCAGCTGAAGGAGTTTGGAGGTAAAAATTTTCTCAAATTTTTTTATTGTTAGATACAGATTACATCAGTGCATCAGTTAGTAGGTAGGGTACTTAAATCTACTTAGATTTAAGTAGATTTAAGACTTATCCTTAAGGATAAGTCTTCTCGATTTGGAATCTAACCAGGACAAATTTTTCGACAAAAATGATCTCAATTTTACATTTAATATACTGGGATCGAGTAGTTTTGGTCCTCGATATCAATAACCTGGTTTAGCACTTGACCTATATCTTTATATATCCTGACAAAATCAGAATTTTTATGTACATACATATATAAGGTAATAGGTAGGTAGGTATCCTAATCCTACCTAAGTATGTTTAGCCAAAAATTACCATAAGCAATTCATTGACAAACTATAACTTTATGATTTTTTAGTAATATGACACTATATGGATTCTCAAAATTAAAAAACACAATTTCAAATGTGGATTTTATAAACAATAAGATGGACATGGAGACCGAATTTCCTTACCACAATATCGAAGGTAGGTATAATTAAGTAAAGGTAGGTATATTTTTTTTAATTTGAAAATTAAATACTAATACTAATACTAATAAGCATCAGTAATTTAGTAAGAGATCTTTTTTTATAAAAAAAAAATTTCTTCAAGAAGTTGTCTAGATTTTTGTGCTATTTTATGAGATATATTTTTATTTTATAGGAACTGGAATTATAAGAGGATTGTGGATGGTAAGAAATACTTTACAACTTGATTTGATTTTCAAAAAATTTAATTTTGAATTTTAAAGGGTATTATACCATATACAACTAGGATTGATCAAAAAGTCAGGATAAACAGATTACGACACAAATCCATAGAAGGTGTTGGCCAAATTACAATCGAATCATTGGATTTGGAAATTTTACCAGAAATACCTGGATCGGCCATTTTTGCTTTGATTTTTATTGGAATTTATTACCTGATTGTGACTACATTTACTTGTCTTTTTATTTTCAATAAATCCTCAAAGATTAAGGATAAGAAAGTGGACCAAAATGAAGGCGAGATACCAAAAATTGTAACAAATGGAGGTGGCCAGGATGACCAGCAATTTGAAATCTTCAAAGTTGCATCGAAATTAGAAACTCATGGAATGATAAGTGAAGCGGGTCTAAAGGAAGAAAAATTAGTCAATTCCCATTAGTCAATCAATTCCCATATCAGTATTTAATTTTTTTTAAACTAGGATTTAATTTACTACAATTTAGGTTATTATAAAATTGTGAGAGCAAAGGGTTCAAATGTCAAATTACTCTCATTTTTGTCAAAATCCGTGTCAAGTGTCAAACGGATATCAAATTCGGAATATCCTTTATTAATTACCTCTATAGACACTGAAATCTTATTTTTTTATTACTCATTTGACTAGCATGAGAGTCCATAGCACCGTGCACCCCAAGGGTTGAAACAATCTGAAATTTTTGCAAAAATAGCACAACTATAGACCCTATAAGAGGCTATAAGGCTTTCTTCATATAAAGTTTGGTTAAAATTGGCCCAATAGCTTTTAGTTATCTTCTGGATTCTGGACTTATAAACAGTTTTAAAATAAAAATGTATAGGCATTCCTATTTATCTAAATGGATTGCAGTAGGGTACCATCCTATCGATATAAAATTTCAGATCTTTTTCAAAGAAAACTTGAACCAATTGAACAGTCAATTTCAACAATTTTATGAAATGAAAATCTATCAAACTTCAACACTACAGAATAACATTTAGAAATTTTCCATTTCTTTAGAGAATTTTAATTTTTTGAATAATACTTGTACTGGACAGATGTATACTCGTACTTTGGATATAGGCACTAAAAACAATAAATCACATGTTTAAGCTTATCATACATACCTATATTTGTATTTGTATTTGATTAAAAATTCAAAATTTTTTAAAAAAACATCTTGACAAATATCATTTCAATTTTTTTTTTAACAAATTTCTAGTTTCAAGTTAGATTTTATTCAAATAGTTAAGTAATTTAGATCGAAAATGAACAAAATTACAAACAATGTACAAACAATTTTACAATTTTTAATAATTAGAATTTACAAATAAGTATACTTATGTACTTTTATAGTTTATAGTATAGTGCATTGAAATCAGACAAATACTGGTACGAGTAGAGATATAAGGTTTTATATTTAACAAATTTATTTACATTAAACTGGTTTGAAATATTTTTTAAAATTGATTCACCACCATCTGGGCATATTTGGTGGTAGTGGAAATGGACCACCAGGATGGTGTATTGGTCCATGGATAATTTGAGAAGTCGAAGTGAGTGAAGAACTTTGTAAAATCTCCATGGGATTAACGTTGGAATTCGAGGGGGTGGCCGAGGTTGACGAAGTCGATGTTGACGAGGTGGGGAGGAAGTCGAAAGTTGAATTTGAGGAATTTTTGCCACATGGTTTACCTATATTAAAAAAATTAAAATATTGAATTGAGATCTACCTAAATTAAAAGGGGTCTGGGATTTGTACATAGGAAATGTCAATACCATTGTTCACAGCTTTTGTAATGCGGCCAGTATATCGACGAAAAATGTAGCTCAAAAATCGATTTTGATAATGATTTTGGAAAATTCCTTTGCAAACAGCTCTAAAACTGAAGCGGGAATATTCGAAAATCATCAAAAAAACTGACTTTAGTATTGAAATATAAGGATTTTTGAGGATTTTCGAATATTCCCGCTTCAGTTTTGGAGCTGCTTGCATCGGAATTTTCCAAAATCATTAACAAAATCGAGTTTTGGGCTAAATTTTGTGTCGATATAGCACTACAAAAGTTGTGAACAAGGTATTAGCATTTCCTATGCAAAAATCCCAGCCTTTTGATCAAAATTTTTAGATTTTTTGGAAAAATTTACCATCACGAACTAGGACTGGAACAGCTACGCGTCTGGGTGCTGGTGAGATTTCTTCATTTGCTGATCTTTCATGGTGATTTCTGTGATGTCCAGCAGCTGCTCTGCCCAAAAGTTCGAAAAATAAATCCTGTTCTTGCTGATGGTGATGGTGGTGGTGACTTATATGATGGTGGCCAAGTCCATGGTGTCCATGATGACCATGGGAACCGGAAGTTGGTGTGTGTTGCGCTCTATTAAAAAAATTTAATTAGCGATTTGAGAATTTTTTTTTATTTTAGAAATTTTTTTCAACTTACGATTTTGTTTTATATCGATGATTTTGAAACCTTTTAAAAAAATTAAAATATAGAATAAATTATTATAAATACACCTATTAGCTTATACTTCTGAATTTCTATATCAAAGTTAGGCTCAAGATTTTCAAAAACTTGGTCTCAATTTAGAAAAAATGTCTTTTTTGAAAATATTGATCATAATTCTGTAAATATGCGAAATTGTAAGGGTAGATTATGGAGAGTTGGAAATGTTTTTCAAAGTATAACTTGTTTTTAAATGAACCAGTTGTAATTTTGTTTCATCTACGAGTATATATGTCAAGACATAGCAATGATATTCTCATCAAACTAATTTGAGATCAAAATAAAAACTGTTTCATCCAAAAACAAGCAGTCCTTTTCTAAACCTTTCGAAATTATGCCTATTCTTTCCCTATTTATCTGTAATTAAGAGGAATTTGGATTTCTGCCCGATTTCAATTGATAGATTATGTACAAAAAATGTAGATTATCTAATGTAGAAAAATTTGCAAAAAATTTAAATTCTCCTAATAAACTTTCTGACTCGTTAACTTTTTCCCCCAAATGGGGGAAAAAGTACAAGCCCAATCATCGCTATAAGGCATCCAAGTTTCAAAAAAGTATGTAAATTTGGGATATTGTGAGATGAATGTTACCCAAAATTCAAAATACATATGCCCTACATTTTGCACAAACTTGTATGCCTTATTCTTATTACTGATATAACTTATATATCCATGCTTGGGTTTGTACATTTCCTCCCATTTGGGGTAGTTTAAGGTTCAGAAAGGTTTCTAGTTTATTAGGAGGATCAAAAAAAAATTGCGAATTTGACTACCCTAAATAAGCTAAAATTTTTGTCTTATTTGTCGGACAGAAATTCAAATCACTTATGGTTAGAATAGAACCTTAGAACTAGAACCTTACCTACCTACCTAGTACATATATCACTTCTACTTATCCTTACCAGTACATATTTTAATATGTAAGTATACTTAATTTATAAAACTTACCAAATTTTGACTTGAGTAGGTGTAAGTCTTATAATCGAAGCCAAATGCTCGCGTTCGGGAGCTGAGAG
>JAQIXA010003901.1:0-12728 GCA_034699045.1 Nanhermannia cf. coronata Gr-Ori-00579 | reverse complement strand
TCTAGGGCAAATTTTTTTTATGTTTATGTTGTAGGATAAAAATTTTTTTATGTTTATGCTTATGTTTATGTTGTATGATCGAAAAATTTTTATGTTTATGCTTATGTTTATGCTGTGTTTCAAAAAAAAATTTATGTTTATGCTTATGTTTATGTTGTGAATTTTCAAAATGCCCAAGTGTGCTCCTAATATTATACATACTATTAAGACATTATGAACATTGGAATAGAAATTTTTTAATTAAAAAAAAATTCCAGGAGAAATCGTGCCACTCGACTGAAGCATTATTACCGATTAAGAGGGAAATTACAGATCAAAAGGCCATTATAAATCAGCAGGAGAAAAGATCTGAAAGAGACGATTATTACAAAATAATGTATAAAAAAATTGAGAGTCTCCTCAAAATGTCCAATGATAGAAACGAATTACTTGAAGCTGAAATACTCCTCCTAAAAGGTAATTTAATCAAACTGAAAATATTTCAATCTACCTATACTTTTACTGTAGTATATCGACTATGCATTGTGCAATATAGTAGGGTAAGGTCTTTATAAAACCTATAATTTTATTGGGACATTGTCATATCATATCTCGATTAAAACAACTTCTGTAATCTTCAATTTTAGAATAATCGAGTTATGACGATTTTTCATTAAAATTATAGATTTTATAAAGGTCCAAAGGTAAAGGGGCTACTTGTACACACTTGACATTCAGATGTTCCATTTTATTTCTTATCCCACTTGGTAACTAACATATTAATGATCTATCAGATTCGGATTTTTCTTTAAAATCAAATATGTAAGCATGTTTTTGGGTTTTTTTTTGCTATCTATAATCTTCAATGATTATTTTTAACCTCAAATTATTCAGTATTTTTAAAGTAGGGTACATTGGTATTTCATTTTAAACAAAAAACAGTATGAGCATTTTTGATACTTTTTTCAATTCAACCAAAAATTTTAAAGGATTATGATTTCAGGCCTTTGCCAAAATGCCATTATTAGGCATATTTGATTTTATAAGTTTACTATATAAGAAATCAGGCGAACTATAATTTATATATTTTTTTTGCATGATTTTGCCAATCAGATTTAAAAATAAATTTGATTGGCAATTATTGGGAGGCGGTGGTCATAACCAATATATCGGAAGTTTACATTCCTTATTAAATGTGAACACTTCAATCACTACTGGCAGCCCTACTGGTACTAAGAATAAGACGGAATGTTTGGGTATGTTGATTAATTGCTGCTTATTTTTAGCTTAAAAAAGAGTTGATCTACTTAATCATAAAAGAATTACTCGCCAAGCTTTTTATTTACATTTAATACTCTTCAAAAGCATGTAGCCCAAATTGCCAATTTTGTACTTAGGTATAAAACTAAATTTTGAAAGGATATATTCGGGTTATAATGGGCTTTCTGGCCTTTATATGATATGGGGTTTAACATCCAAACCTGAAAGCCGAATATCAAGGGTGGGCATGTAATTAGTAATTGAAATTACATGTAATCCAATTACGTAATCTAATTACAAAAATGTAATTTGTAATTTATTTAGAAAATTTTTTCTGAAAGTAATCGGATTACGTAATTTAATTATAACTAATATTTTCAAAAAGTAATCTAATTACATTGCAAATTACAAATTACTTTTCGCTAAATTTATACATAAATCAAGCCTAAAATTTGAAATCCAAAATTCTTCTGATGAAATTTTTGAGATTTTATTTTTTTGATCGTTATTTTTAAAATTATCTATTTAATTGCAATTAAATTGAGCGAATCTGTTATTCCAAAAAGATTTTGAAAGATTGTTACACTTAAAAAATTAATGACATGTAAAAAAATTGAGTTTTTTTGAAAATTTTAAAGAAATAAAAGTAATTTGTAATTTGTAATTGAAAAAGTAATCTAATTACAGTAATTTGTAATTTGGAGCATCAATAAAAATGTAATTAGAAAATGTAATTTAATTAGTATTAGAATTTTCGAGTAATTAGGTAATTTAATTAGAAACTCGTTTTTTAAGTAATTTGCCCACCCTTGCTGATTAAACTATAAACGTTTTACAATTTTGATTTGAAATCGAAATGATGATTAATATATTTAGGATGCTAATACTATTTAAATATTCCCTAATAATTATGATCTGCAATTCAAATTATGATTAAAATTATTGTTAATTGTGAAGGATATCAACATATTATTGTATAATAATGACCAAAATTAATATTGAAATTATTATATTAGTTTAAATTTTAATTTCATATTTTTGAGATGAAAAAAAAACTAAATTAAATTAATTAAAAAGTTGACAAGATTTACTTTAATTACCAAATATATGTATTCATATAATTACCATGTTAAAATTATATAAAAAATTATAAATGAATAGTTCTGAAACAAATTATCCCTAATTTACCTCTATAATATAATCCTGGTTCAACTTTATTCAATAAGCAATCACAATCCTATGATTTTACTTTCTTTTATAAAAAACCAAATTTTAGCTTAAATTTTAAACGTGTATAATATATGAAGGCACTTGATAGAATTGAAGTTTAAACTTAAACCTAGTTTATAACTTGTATAAAAATTTTGTGAAAATAAAGTTTTATATCTAATTTGTTGTCCCAATGTATAATCAATAAATTGAATTTTTTCGGAAAGAAAAGTTTCGTTTATATATCAAATAATCAAAAATTCTCTAAAAGTAAATTAAAATCATACAGCCCATTTATGGACTGAATGTATGTAAGAACATCCATGGAAATTTTCAGCTTGCTGCGCCATCTACAAGTAGAACTGCCCACATATATTTATGAAAAAAAATGTATTTTTAAAAAAAACTTGTCTCTAATTTCTCCCTTTGCATTGTGAAGATATTTTTATGCTTAAAACATGAAGGGTCATTAGTAAGGCCCCAAAAAAGCAAAAGTCCTATAAAGTATCTTGCAAATGTCCGCTTTGCAAAAGTTCTATTTAGCAAAAGTCTGCCAGGAAATGTCCTTTCTGCAAAATTCTCTTTCCAAATGCCCGGATACCGTGTGAAATAAAATTCAAAATTTAAATTTTGGGCAAACTCCAGTAGCGCAGCGTTTATAATTTGCACTAGTCGGTACATAATCATATTTAGAGTGGAGATAGACAAGATATTCCTTAATAATCAGCTGGATTAGGTGAAAACAGGCTGTCCAGATTTCAAAAAAGTATCCAAACTATTCCTAATCTACCATTCTTACTACTATTATAGTAGTAGTAGTAAGTAGTGCTCTTTTGCTCTCTTTTGTTCTCCCATCCGGAAGATGAATTGCTTCACTTTTATTTCACTTTTTCTTTCTACTTACTCGTACTATATGGTCATACCAATAATACTGTATAGGTAGTCTTACTTTCTTTTTACTTTCTCTAAATCTAGGGTCATAGAGAAAGCACAGTTTTCCAAACTAAAAACCCTTTTTATTTTATCCCAATGCTAACAATAGGGATAGGGATGAATAAGGTTAGGATTTTGAACACGATGATTTTGATCACACGCACGTATAATAAGTAGCAGGTATGTACCTTATAAAAGTACAAAATATCCTGAGTTTTTTTTAACCATTTTTGAAGAGAGGAAAAGGCAAACAAACAATCATTATTATTACTATAAATAAATATAATTCTAGTAGGTACTTATATAGATATAATAAAAAAGAAATATTGAGCAAGTAACTAAACAGTCATAAATACTATCTTAAAATTATTATACCTATATTTTTATACTTGAAAGATTTGAGATTTTTTAACAATTGGCATAAAAATATTTGCTCTAAATCGAATTTAAAGTTTATCTAGAGTCTAGATATCTCAATCTACGAGTATTATATCATTTTGTAAGTTGAAAAAAAGAATTTGAACTTCAATTTGTAATAAAAAAAGTAGGTGGACTTTTGTAAGTAATCTTTATAGATTAAAAAGGAACTTAAAAGATCTAAAATTTCAACAACAACTTACAAAAATTACAAGGTTTTATAAATATTAGTAAGATTATCTAGATAGAAACTCGAGAAATTTGAGTAGGCTGATAATGATTTCAACCTACTTAAAAATTTTTGAAAAAAATATGAAATTGGAATCAAATTTTATAAAAATATTTTGAGCTTAGCACACTTGTGTATAGTTCTATAACTAAGGATAAGTATAATTGAAAATTTCTAAAAAAAATTGGTAAATTTATTGGCAATATGATTGGTTTGCTTGTTATCTGATTATGTATTTTGAAATTAGATTGTAAAAAGGTAGCTAAAAAAATGTAAAATATTTCCGTTCGAGGGATGAAAGTAAAAAAGTAGAAGATTGAACTTTTTTTTTTTTTGCAATTTTTCCTTTTGACTTTTGAATATACAAACCTACATATATAAATGTACATAGGGATGTTAGTACATTAAAATTTCATAGATTTAAAAAGCTCGAAAAAAGATTAAAGATTAAAGTTACATAGTTCTAATGTACTTTATGGTTATATATAGTACGACAGAAGTAGTTTTTCTTTATAAAGTATATTATGTCTACACTACTACAAGGTATAAATGTGCAAGTCACAAAGTCATATATCAAATCAAAGGATTTAGCCCCCAAAAACTAAAACTTTTTCTTTTTCCAGTCAATTTTTCAAAATCCGATGATTCGGAAGGATTGTTGCTTTACTTTTTTTTTCTTGGGCCAAATGAAAATGTTTCTATTTTTTTACACACTTGTTCGAATTTGCAGAATAAGTTAACTTTATTTATCTGCTAACTGTATCTCTGTGTACTGTACTAGTACTAGTACTAGCACTACTATAACTATTAAGATGACTTGAAAGGGAAAAAAAGTCAGTTGAAGAATTACCAAAGTCAAGTCAAAGACATATACTTTTTTTGGAAAAAGTTTTGAAATAATGTATACCTATACTATATTGTAAGTATACATTGTTGGGTACTAGTACTATTATAATGTGTAAGGTACTTGCCAGTTTCAGAATTTTTATTTTTCTACAAGGGGTTGGCCCATCACAGATAAAATCTTATCGGAATAAGAGAACCCTTTCAGTAGGGTATATCAAAAATGTGGAAAATATTAAGATTTTAGATATCTTATCTGGATCAATTGATCAAAAAGATCAAGATTTTGAAATAATTTGAAAGACAAGATTACATAGGCCTTTGAATACCCTAGAATGAAAATAAATACATTAATATACAACTTAACTTAAGAGCTTTGAAATTTCTGATGAACTAATTTTGGGCAATTTAGTAGCACCTACGAGTATATGGGAAATTCAGACAGATTTGACAAGTCATGAAAATTTGTATTTGAGGTTTGTAATTGAGAGTTTATAATCTATTTATTTTGGTGATTTTTTATAGGTATGTACGCGTATTACAATTATTACAAATAACTGTAGAATATGATATTAAAACATACCTAAATTACCATTAAATTATGATGAGTTTTGATTTTGGGGATATTATCAGCTTTATAGAGGACTTTTTCTGTACTGGAATGAGTTGTACTAAACTAAAACTGGGCAAAAAGTCGAAGTTACATAGTCAAAGACTTTGACTTTAGGATAGGATAGTAGTAGTACAGTAGAAGTAAGAGTAAAAGTGCAAAAAAAGTTTTTTTTTCTACACCAACCATTTTTTTAAGAATGGGTTTTTCATGTAAAAGTCTCCAAAATATATTATCTCTATAATAAAATAAAATGAAAAAAATAAAATAGGAGCTGAAATCGACGAAAGGGAAACCACTCAATCAATGTATATACACATTGCTATTACTACTAGTAATAGTAAATACTGAATTGAACAATTTTTTGGCTGATTTGAGATCGAAAAACCAACAAAAAATCGGAATACATTAGTTTGACAATGACATTTGATACTAGTGTAATATTACAATAGTACCTACCTAGTAGTACTACAGACTACTAAAATAAAATTTCTATGCCTATACATATATCTGTAGTAAGTATCTTTTACTATTTACTATTTACTATGTACAATGTTCTTGTGAGTCAAATTCAAAATCTAAATTTAAAAATTTAAAGAAATTTTCAATGCAAAAAATTATGTCCATTATTATAGATATACGAGTACCCTACTACTGATGCACTCATTAAATGAAAATCAGTAACAGTAAATGAGGCAAAATTGAGTCAAAAAATTTGTAAATGGCTTTCAGGTTTAAAATATAATTTTAGTAAAATCTAGATTATCGGTATATAGGTATTCTAATATTTATTACTCTTAGTTTTTCACAATTTAGTTTTCTTCCAAGTTCATACCTCTAGGTGAACTTTAGCATGTAAAAATTCAGAAATATTTGACTTAAAACTATTGATACTGAGGATTCTGATTCATTTTATTGTGATGTGATTAATTGAAAATTTTAGAGTTTCTCAAATACGAATATTTTAAAATCTTTTTGATTGTATTTGACTGTATTTACTATAAACTATGTCCAGGTAGTTTAGAAGTAAGATGCAAAAAAGTAGAATACCTATTTATGTATTTTACTCTCGTATAAATTGTAAAAAAGACTTCTACTTTTTTTTGCTGAACTGAAAGGCATTGGCTTAAATTACATTATTCGGATTCAATAAAACTGACCTGAACTTCGAATTTCTAAATCTCGAAAATGTCAAAGACACACATACGATATACGAGTGCTAATAGTAGTAATAGTAGTAGGTACTATAGTTTATAGTATCCAAGTATTAGTATAGTACTAGTAGGTAGTGGATATTTTGTAAAGTATAAAATGTAAAGAAAAGGGCGGAAATGAAGCAGGACCGAGACAAGGCTGAGGAAAAAGTTGTCGAATCTCTAGTATAAAAAGATCAGAATCTCGTTTTTTTTTACCCATTTCTGTCGATATTTTTGGCCAGTTTTTTTTCTTTTGCTTTATCAAAAACGTGTTTTTTCTGGTTTTGACGAGGACAGCTATAGAATTCATTGGAAGTGAGGATATCTGGGGAATTTCAGGCGTCTAAATGTGGAAATTTATACTGATTTACAAGGAAAGATTGGATTTTTAGGCAAAAATTTAAAAGTTGTAAAATTCCTATCCATATCCATATATCCATTCCATAACTTTGTATGCTCTACAGACTACAGATACAGACAGTAGACAGAAATTTCAACCTTTTAGTAAAACCTAAAAAATAAGTTTTATGCAAAAATTTCAATGCATAATCTAACCATAGTCATGAATAAAAATTGTTTAATTGTTTATGGATACTACTGCCTGCTGGATGATCTATTTAAATTAAAAATTTAGCAAAAAAATGTTAAAAATTTGTCGAATAAGTAGTTGAAAATAATGTTTTAAACCAAAATCTGTATAAAATTCAAATTATTTTAAAAACTTTGCAAAATTTTTATGCAAGTACAAAATAGATGAGTTTGAAGACTTTTATGATGTGTATACCTCTTTAGATGAATGGTACTTTTAAAATTTGGCCAAATGGACAATTTATGTATGTAAACTCTGCCTGGTCAGACTAAAAAGTTTATAGGTATAGGTAAAGTCAAAGATATGTGAAACTATGTGGCAAATAGTTTTAGAAAAACTTAATATCCGGCTTTTACTGATAATATTTCAGATTTCAGTAGTAGATAGGTAAAGATATTTTAGTATAAAAATTTAAGAAATCTGGAAATCTACTTTGGTTGGTATTTTGAAAGTTTTTTTGTATATATTCTGGATAGAAAAAAGCTCAGATTTTTACCCTTTACTAAGGGGAAAGTAATTTATCCTTTAGATGATGGCAATGTCATTGATATAGCATAGGAAACTGGCCATTTTGTGAGAAATGGTCTATCAACTGAAATTTATTACTTTTTTTCCTTCACCCGGTTGTTCCACTATAAAGAAGTACCCTACTAGTGCTAGTACTAGATAGTACATAGTAATAGGTAGGGTATACAGTATACATGGGTCTGAATTCTGAACAAGTTTGAAAGGCTCACATTTTATTAAATAAATTTTTTCTATAAAAAATCCTAATAATATTTCCATACATACCTTTAACCTTTATGGGACGAGATATGTGAGGATTTAAAAAGCCCATTTGTTGATCTCCACCATCATCCTAATACCTTCTACATACTATTCTATCTTAAATTCTTATGATACCTTATGGGAAAATTGCATACATTTTTTGGGCTTCATTTGCATTCAAACTTTTTACCAGTAGCCTACTAGTGCTACTATGTAGTAACATTACTAGTAGCCTGAGCGGATTTTTAAATTAAATTCACATTTTTTACAATCTGCACTCGTATAAGGGAGGAAAATTCTTGAGAAATGTTCGAATTAGTCATTAATTTTTCTTGACTTTTGAGAAAACTTGAACTACTATATAATACTACTGTACTTTGATTATAATTAATGATGAAGTTTTTTGAGTGATTTTGATAAGTACTAGTACTTGTACTAGTACTTGTAAAGGCTGAAATGAAGTGTTAGAAAAAATTAAATCTTAATTAAAATCACTCGAGTTTCTGGTACTGAAAGTGAAATTGTAATCCTCGTTCGTGGAACAATCAAAAACTTCTTGTGTCTGAGATAAATTGGCGGCAACAGCCGCTTTTAATTATCACTTTATGTCTTTTAAACAGACTGTACTGTGTGAGTAATCTCAAATCTCATACAGCCTTTTGTACAGAGTCTTTCAAAAGTAAAGATAAAATACTTTATACATAGTTTCCTCAATTAAATGCTTTATATTTTGAAAGGGTTTTGAGTTTTTTTTACAAAGAAGCCTGAAATTCTAACAATCTAAAAATTTTGAATCGTTTTAGTCCATTTAAAATTGAATTTATTTTTAAAATTTGAATCTCATCATTACATTATATCTGTTACAAAATCAAAACTTTTCCCTTAAAATCTGTAATTGTGCGAGCGAAGCGAGCACTTACTATTCAACTTTGCTTGCACTTTGTCCGTCTGTATGTATGTCTGTTTGTCCAGAGGATAACTGGAGAACTACTGGACCGATCTTAACCAAAATTGGTATGGAGGACCCCATAGGGTCTCGGTGTGCCATTTTGACAAAAATTTCAGATTACCCCATTCTAAGGCTAAGGGGTCACGGGGACCCTTTAATGGTTCCCTCAAGAACTACTGGACCGATCTCGAGATGCATTCATCGCTTTGCTCGCACAATTTATAATCAACTTCTAGTGAGTTGATTAAAGCCTAGTATAGTCTAGTTGTGCCATTTTGGTAAAAAAAATTCAGATTGCCTTACTCTATTAAAACGTTTGGATGATTCTCCATGTTAATCAAATGGAAAAAAGGGTTCAATTGGCTATAGGGGTAATTGACGGCGGAAATCAGATTTTGACATCCATTTGGCCCCAAAGTTGACCTTTTACTCCAAAAAATGCGGTAGCTTTAGCTTGAGATTTCAGCAATACTTTACTCGCACAATTGACAATTAATTATTGTTAATAAACAGTTAATTAAATCCTTGTTTAACTTTTAATGATTTTATTACTACATATAACATATTTCAAAATGCAATAAAAGACAGAATGCATAAAAATGATTATGATCTTTAAAAACATTTAATTTGGCAATTTTGGTCATATAGAAAATCAAATGGCGATTATAAACAAATATTTTTGGATTACGACCTTTTAGACAAAAATTTGACCATTTTTGAATCAAAATTTTTCAAATTAAGCAAGTTTTGACCTGAAAATTGAAATTTTGCATTTGTTATTGTTTTTTGATGTGTTAAAATGTGTAATTAAATGAGGATTTTGGCATTTTTATAAGCACTTTTTGACCTAAAATTGATCAAAATAGTAATTTTTATCAGATTAAATATCAGATTTAACCAGATTCCAAATATCAATGAGTCAAATTGAATCAAAATGTTCTCAAAAATTTTTCTAGATTAGTCTTGGTTAGTTTCAGTTAAGATTTGAAAACATTTTGGTTCTAGTTTCATACAGGGGTAATAAAGTTATACCAAAATATAGGATAGGGGAAAAATTGAACCAAAATAGGATGAGATTAAATCGATGCTTTTCAAAAAATCTTGAATTTTTAACGATTTTAGAATTTTAATATCAAAATGCATAAAAACACAATCTATCTGTACAAAAATTTAGAATCTTTAAAAGCTTTAATTTGACAATTTTAGACATATAGAAAATCAAATGGCGATTTATATACAAAATTTTTTATTCCAAAAAGACATTCATTTCATCCCTGTTTATTTGGTCTAATCCTTGTGTGAAATTTACTTAAAATTTTTCCAGTTAGTCTCATCTTCAGTTGGGATTTAAAACTATTTTGGATCTAATTTGATTTTGATACAATTAGAAATATAGAGGAAAAATTGAACCAAAATAGGATGAGATTTTCAAAAAATCTTCAAATTTTAAACGATTCGTTATACATATAAAGAATTGATAACTACAACAAAATTTCATATTTTAAACACTGAATTTGACAATTTTGATCATTTAGAAAATCAAATGTCGATTTTAAAAATATTTTTTGGATATCGAAAAAGACTGAAAACTAAAAATTTCGTCAAATTTTAAGTAAGTTCCCCACAATTTTTCATTTTGGGAGCACTTATTATTGACTTTTTGACTTTTTTTATCTTTCTGTTTGTGTAACTCAGAAAACTACAAATTTGATTTTAACCAAATTTAATATAAAAAGCCCTTATAAAGTCTAGTTGTGCCATTTTGAAAAAAAAATTCAGATTGCCCTACTCATAATTGGGTTATAGAGACGTTTGAAAGATTCTCCATGTTAATCAAATGGCAGAAAATTCAAAATTGAATAGAAAGTGCTCCCAATAAGAAAAAGTGTGGGGAATTTTCTTAAAATTCGACAAAATTTTGAGTTTTTAGTCTTTTTCGATGGATAATTGATGGCGGAGATTTCGATTTTGACATCCATTTGGCCCCGAAGTTGACCTTTTACTCCGGAAAATGCTGTAACTTGAGATTTCATATATTTTTTATTCGCACAATTGATAATTAATTGTTAATGAACAGTTGATTAAACCCTAGTTTAAGGTTTAATGATTTTATTACTACCTATTTCAAAATGCAATAAAAGACACTACAAAATTACAACTTTAAAAACATTTAATTTGGCAATTTTGGTCATATAGAAATGCAAATGGTGATTATATGGTTAATTTTTTTGAATTTCGTAAAACTTTAAAAATTCTCGAATTTCAACATTTAATTTGTCAACTCAGAAAATCTGGAAATCCGTGTTTTTAAATACTAAATCTGGAATTTTTTTTTTGAAAGAATGCATCATTTAGGAGTTTATATCTTTAAAATCATTTAATTTTACAATTTTTTTGATATAAAAAGTCAAATGGCGATTTTTTAAAAAAAAATTTAGATTTAGAAAAGTTTAATTTCATCCTTTTTTTGGTTGATATTACCCCTATATAATTGGTTCAACTTTACCTTTATATGAAAGGATATCTTCCGGTTTAATGAGCTTTCTGGGTTTGGCCTTTAGTTTAACATGTAAAGGCCTGAAAGATGTCCTTTAGGCAATTTTTTTTTGTTTAGATGTTTGATTAGCTAATGTTAGATTGGTTTATGATTTAAAAACATTTATTTAGGGTCTAATTTCATACATGGGTAAAGATATAGGGAGAAAATTGCATCAAAATAGGGATCAAATTAAATCGGAGTCTCACAAAAAATCTTGAATTTTTTGTTTTTATCATTTCAAAATGCCAAATGGAAGCTCGATATCTTTAAAATCATATAATTTGACAATTTTAGTCATATAGAAAATCAAATGGCGACAAAATTCAAACAAAATTTCTTGAATTTCGAAAGACTTTCAAAATACTTTTTTCTCAAGCCAAGTGTATAAAAGATAGGGAAATTTGAAATTGTAGAAAAAGTTTTAGAAAGATAGAACCCAGATAGGCATATGTATACGGAATAGGATAATATTATTCATATTTTTGAGTTTATTTTGAAAAACTTGATATTTTAAGATAGGGGCTTAAAAGCTTAACCAACTGCAAAATATTTATGAAATATCTAAAGAAATAAAAATATTCATAATCCAATTCACTTTTGTGCATATGAAATCGTAAAAAATGTTTAAAATTTAAAATTAAGCCCTTTTAGTATATGAGTTAAACCTCAAGATTCACAAAATTCTCAAAAATTAGGCCATTTTTGTGTCAAAATTTTATCAAATCGAGCAAGTTTTGACCTGAAAATTGAAATTTTTTCTTTGTTTTTGTTTGACGTGTTAAAATGAGTAATGTAATGAGGATGTTGACATTTTTTGCAAATTTATTAGACTATTTGTGCTTGTTTGGCATTTCAAAATGAGGATTTTCGACATTTTTATATGCACTTTTTGACATACAATTGATCAAAATATTTGAAAAAATTATAAAATTTTAACTAAAATTCATTCAGTAGACGACTGATTTCTCTTTTTTTCATAATACGAGTATTCTTGGATTTTGAAATTCTTGAAATTCTTAAATTTTGTGCCTATTTAAGTTCAACTTTTTCATATTAGTATTAAATGTGCCAGAAAGTTATGCATCACTTTTTTTAGACTAAAATTTCAAAATTTGTATCAGAATTTTTACAACTCGAGGCTTTTAGATATGAAGTAAAAATTGAAAATATTTCTTGAAGATGTTAAAATTCACTTCTATTTTAGTCC
>JAQIXA010003900.1:0-12731 GCA_034699045.1 Nanhermannia cf. coronata Gr-Ori-00579 | reverse complement strand
AAAAATTTTGATTTTTTTTAAATTTCAAATTACTTATTTCCCTACCTATGCTAATATATGTTTCTACGTTACTTGGTATTGCTCTCATAATTTGATATTTGTTTTATCAATTTTTATTTGTTCTTGAAATTAAATGTAATTGCCTACTTTATATTAATTATATTTAGATACTTACAGATAATTTTGGATATATCGCATAAGGTAATTGGTGTTGATAATAATCTGTTTGAGCTATTGAATATGACTTGATGCTCTTAACCTTCATATTGTAAAGATCATGTCCTTCTCTGAAAAATAGACAAAACTTAAGCTTTTGAAAAAATTGAATTACTAATTATAAGTATATTAGATACCTGAAATACACTATAACATCACCGATTTGAGGTGTATAAAAGCCAGATTGAACTCCATTATTAAGACCAGCTGCTGATTTTGTAGATTTGGAAGTTTTTGATGGTGAACGTGATTTTGATTTGGCTTTTGATTTGGCAGGAGATAAAACATTTGTATTTTCATTTTTAATCTCTTTTAATTCTGAGTCAAAATACTGTAAGCACTTTAATTCATCTTCATATTGCTTTCTTGTTTTTACTTTTTGATATATCCAACAAATGACTGCTTTTTCAAAAATACTTGCCGTTTTAAAGAATACTGGTTTAAATCCCAGAATCATCTTAATCTAGACAAAAAATGTTTCGTTATAATTTTGAATGATATCTGAAATTAGGATCAGTTTGACTCCTTAAATATAAACTTGTAAATTATATACATTGACTGACTGGGTTAATAATATCATTTTATTTAAATAATATTATAGGATGCTCAAAGTTAAATACCTCGTTAATATCCAATGATCGAAAATTATTACTCTTGATGAAACTATGTTGATCTTCAATGCCTGATATAAAGTTAAAAACTTTACCCTAAAAAATAAGCTAAAAATTAGATGATATTTCTTTTACATAAAAATGTGAACTTGGACTTTATATATACCTTAATCTCTGGGTCGTTTTCAGATATTGAAAATTTAAACAACTCTGACCAGTTTTCTAAATTAACTACGGACGATTTAATTGCATTCAAACATCTTTCATTTAATGAATCAAGCCCAAACATTTTTGAAGCACAATATAGCTCATTGATGTTCAAGTAGGAAATGTCAATCCGACCTTTGTAGATGAACCTAAAATAAAATGAACATTAATAATCCAAAAATAACAGATTTGTTATCATCAAACATTGCCCAAACCATTAGCTATTGTAATTGACAAATATCACCAACCAACGCTCAATTCAATATTTTTATCTGATGCTGTTGACTGATAATAATGATACTGATTTGGCGGTCAATTATATTATAAGAAATTATTACCCAACAATTTCGTCAAGTACTTCTCCATTGCAATCAATCTTTATGTCCACCTGGGCCACTTGTAAATTTTTGAGTCGTTCTTTTTTAATAAGGCAATTAAAGTAAGGGATGACATTAAGAATGAATTGATGAGCATGGACGATTATATCGTCTTTGGCAAGAAGCTTCAAATCTGTCATAATTCCATCTCTAAATTAAAAACCAACCATCATTAAAAATTAGATAAAATAACTACATAAGACAATTTAGGTTTAGGATTAGATTTATACAGAATACAGAATAGATTGATAAAATACCAAGCAAACTAACTCTAACTAATTTATTAGCTTAAAATACCTGCGGTTTTTGTCCAAAAAGTTATCCCGTGATCTTATAAGGGTTAAATCTTCAAAATTGACCTCTTCATCTTCTAAATCCTCCATTTGAACTTTGACCTGGAACCGAAACCGAACTATATTTATTATTAAACTTTAATCAAAGACTTTTCATTATTTAAAATGGAAAGTAATTTGTAATTTGTACTTGGCTTTATATTGCAATTGCTGTGAGTGTATTAGAATTTTATGACATTTAAAGAATTGTCATTTCCTTTATGACACCTTTTGTATGTCAATGTCAAAATTAGTTAAATTTAGTTTCAATGCTAATTATTTATTTTATGTAAAAATGTTGGTAAATAATCAAATCAAAATGAGAAAAATTGAATAAATGAAATGAAAAGAAAAATGTCAAAAAATTCGTATCCTATTTTGTATTTTGCCAAAAAAAGTTATTTTAGATTTCTCATTGAGAAAATGATGGGTAAGGTGAGATTTATCTCAATATTCAATTCAATTATATTAATTATTATCAATTCGAATTCGAAATTCGAATTAAGTATTAATCAGCAAAGCCCGGAAAGTAAACCCTAGCAAAGCCCGGAAATTCGAATTTCGAATTCGAATTTCGAAATTGAAATTGAAATTGAAATCCTAGATTTCATTTCGTCAACTTGAAAATGATAAATTACGAAATCTAGGTTTTCAAAATCGAAATTTGTAATAAGGCTAGCTAATAAGTAATACAATACTACTCTTTTAATCCTACTCATCTCTCTTGTTAAATCATTTTATTTACTTATTTATAATTCAGATTCAGATTCAGATTCAGCTCAAACGAGCTTCACATTTCACATTCTTTATAGGTTTTATGTATATAGTATTATTATAATAGTTAATAGATTGAGGTAAAAGACAAAAATAGGTTTATCAGAGCTGAGTTAAACTATGCAGTACATATATAAAGTAAAAGATTTTCATTCTAAATTCTAATACCCTTATCATCGAATACTTACATACTTCCATATATTATTTACTTCCAAGAAACCGTAGCGGGTCGCGCGGGTCGGGTATTATTATCACGTATGGTTCCTTGGACCACATAAAGGGAATGAGTTGTGTTTGCTATATGAAAGGAGGTTTGCGGCATTATCTTTAATAGAAAATTGAGACAATTTCTTGGCCTAATTTCTAGAAAATTTGACATTATTGCATTAAAAAAGTGACTAGGTATATTGGCTTTATATCAGTAAAGGAGGACTTTTTCAATTGCAAAAAATCTATGCCTACCTATAATAGGTAGGTAAAGGTATATATATCTAAGTATATGCAATAATAATAACTTTATTTTGAATTTTGATACAAAATGTATATGGTCATAGATAAAAAAAACAATAGAAAATTACCTAAACGAAATCATAATCATATCTCAACAAATATCAGTAAATACAAATTAGGTAGATTAGAAATTGTTTTGATTTTTCAATCTACTCTACATACTCATAATCATACATACTAACATACCTTATGCAATGTATACTGGTAGGTAGGTATCCTACTTTCTACAGATGTACCTATAGGTAAGTAAAGTAACAAAGCTTTAAAATAAATCTGTTTTTATTAAAGTATGTCAGAGCTTATCTTGCGATTAGTTTGTTGTAATTATATAAGTACAGAATACCGTATAAATAATTGACAAAATAACCTTTTTTTGTAAAAATTAGCTACAAAATAAGATTTTTTATAGCTTTTAATTTCAAGTCTCTTTAGATTAAAAGTTTACATTATTACTATCTTAAATATCTATAACTTACGATTAATGGATTTAAATTAATTTTTTTTTATAAATTTTTGAAATTTTGAAAAATGTCCTCATCACCACCAACTTTAATAACACCTGATTTCTCAGGTATTTTTAAATGGGGCGAGTATTTGGTTTTTGGAGGTGTTCTCTTAGCTTCTCTAGGAATTGGTGTTTTTTATGGTAAATTTTTGTAAAATTTTGCAAATTATTTTATCTAACTTATATGTTTAAAGGATGTTTTGGATCTAAAAATAAAACAAATGAAGAATTTCTCATGGCTGGTCGTTCAATGTAAATTTTACAAAAAAAAAATTTAGAAAGAGGATCTACAAATTCGGCTTTCAGACCTTAAAATTAGCTAAACTAAACCTCATACTATAAAGGCCTGAAAGCCCATTATAACCCAAAAATATCCTTTTGCAAATTTTTTAATTTCAGGTCGATTCTGCCTGTCACTTTGAGTTTAGTTTGCTCATTTGTTTCGGCCATTACTTTGCTTGGTAAATTTTTGAAATTTTTAAAGATTATTATTAAAATTTTGAATTTAAAGGTAATCCAGTTGAAGTATATTTTTACGGAACTCAATATCAAATGATTGTATTCGCATTTATACCAATGACCATAATGCTAGCTTATCTTTATGTACCAGTTTATTTCTCACTGGGTCTCACATCTGCTTATGAAGTAACTAAATAATTTAAAATTTTAATTACAATTGAAACGATATAGGTATAGATAAAAGAATTTTTTTTTAATTTGCAGTATTTTGAATGGAGATTTAGCTCAAAAGTTCGAATGCTCTTGTCCGCTTTTGCTGTCATACATTTGGTAAAAAAATTTATCAAAATTTTCTAAAATTTCTCAAAATTCGATGATTTTTCTACAGATAATTTACATGCCTACAACTGTATATGGACCTAGTTTAGGTTACTAAACTTATAACAATATGTACCTATGCCAATTTGATTGCAAATTTTTTTTATATTCCAGCTCTTGATCAAGGTAATTCAGAACAATTTTCAAAATTTTGATATTTTGATGAATTTTTGTAGTGGCTGGTATAAATCGGTATATGAGTTGTGCTGCAATTTTTCTCGTTTGTATCGCTTACAGTTCTTTGGTAAAAAAAAATTTTGACTTAAAAAAATTTTATTTTCGTTACATATACCTATTTAAATTTTTAAATGAATTATTTTGTAGCATTCTTATCTCAAATTTTGACCTTAAATGGCAAGATTTGGTAATGTAATCAAATCCACTGAATATAAACTAGGATTTCAAATTGAAAATTGTGAAAGAAATTCATTTAAAATTTCAATTTTTAAATAGGTTTTAATGCTTTATTTGTAAATAGGGCGGCTTGAAAGCAGTTTTATGGACAGATGGTTAATAAAAAAAGTAATTTTTTTTAGCTAACTATAATTAAAGGTGAATTTTTAAAATTTTAAAGCACTTCAAGCTCTTGTAATGGTCGTAGCTCTGATCTGTATAACAATATTTGGAATAAAAGAAGTCGGTGGTTTGGAACTTATTTGGGAAAGAACAAAAAACGGAGACCGAGTTGAATTTTTTAATTTTGATCCTGATCCAAGAACCAGGTAGTTATTAAACTAAGCAGGGGTAGATTCGGGATAATTTGGAAACGCTTTAGAAATTTGGACATGTCAGAATATCAGAATAAACAAATATTTGGTCAAAACTTTTCCAAACTCTCCCTCTCCCTAGTTTACCCTTTAACTTTGAGTATAGGTAATAATTTTCAAAAAATTTGATTTTTACAATATCTCAAATTTTAGACACACATTTTGGACCGCAATAGTTGGAGGTTTTCTAATGTGGCTACCACTTTTCGGTGCAACTCAAGCTCAAATTCAGAGATACAATTCAGTGCCAACTTTGAGACAATCCAGATTGTAATTTTAAAAAAATTTAAAAGATTATGACAAATTTTTGCCTTTATATAGATGTCTACTTTTTAATATGATTGGAATGATGTTGGTCATATCCTTATGCTCCTTAATAGGGATTATGATTTATGCAAAATATTATTTATGCGATCCAGTCGAATCTGAGGTAAAAAAAATCAAATTTTTTAAATGATTTCAAATTCTCAATTTGTTTTGAAGGCTGTTTCATCGCCAGATCAACTTTTGCCAATGTTCGTTCTAGATGTTTTGAGAGATTATCCAGGAATTCCAGGCATTTATTCAAAATTGACTTTGAAAGTATGCCAAATTTTTATAATTTTTATATTTTTACAGGACTTTTGGTAGCAGGTTTGACTTGTGGCAGTTTAAGGTAATTGTCTTTATAGAGTTTATGATTTGAAACTTTAAAATTGATTGTTTTTAGCACTGTTTCAAGTGCACTTAACTCCCTGACAGCAATAATAGTCGAAGATTATGTCAAAAGATTCAAACCTGGAATGTCTGAAATCAGATTAGGGACAATTTCTAAAATAATTTCAGCCTCATGTGGACTTGTGGCTTTTGCCCTGGTTTTCATAATAGCTGAAGTGAACAAATCAATACAAATATCACCGGTAAATTTAATTTATCTAAAAAAAAGTTAACCTCTAATCTCTTGAAATTTTGTAGTTTTCTACTCTAATGCATGGAGCATTTTTGGGTCCAATTTTATCAGCATTTTCTCTTGGGATATTTATACCCTGGTCGAATGATCTAGGAGTTTTTTTGGGAATTCTTGCATCACTACCAATTACAGGATTTATTGGACTTGGTAATATAATTGCTGGAATGGAGGATTTATTACCTAATCAAAGATTAAGCTTAAATATATCTGGATGTGAGTATGAAACATCTAGTTCAAGTTTTATCAATTTGGATTCAAATTTGCGAGTTCAAACTGACTGGAAAAATGAGAAAGATTATTCCTTAGCTATCAAAATGTTCACCACTAGTTATATTTGGTTACCTGGGATTGGCGAAATTTCAACTTTTATCTTTGGAATGCTTTTCAGTGCTATTTTAAATAGTGCTAATGAGAATAAATACAGAAAAAAAGTGAACCATAGCCTTCTAAGCAAACCTTTAATGAAATTTTGGAAATTTTGTTTTGGGCAAAAATTCTTAAATAAATGGGTTGACTACGATGGACCATCTTTTTCTAAATTAAATTTAGAATCAAGTGTTCAAAATATTGATTTTGTAGATGAGAAACTTTAATTTTAAATTTGTTTATATCAATTTGTACAATTGCTTATTTTATTGTTAATAAATATTTACAATTTAGGTCCTTAAACAGAGCATTCCTGGCAAACTTCATCTAGACCTGATCGTGAGATCTGGATAATCTTATACACTGATATGTATATATACTCGTAGCCAAGATATTTTATTAGGAGATATCGGACTACAGATACAATTCGAAATACTCTGTAAATATAGATAGGTAGGGTACTTTCAAATTTTTATGTATTTTCGATATCGAGAATTCGAATTTTATATCCGGTTTGACCTTAAATTCTAAAATTGACATTTAAAACTAAAATCAGGGATAAAATTATTTTTAAAATGCCAATTTTAAAGTCAAATCAAAGTGATATTCGAATTAAAAACCGGTAAAATTTAAATAACTTCCAACTACGAGTAGTGTTTCGAATTTTATACACATTCACGAATACTCGTTTAAACACTATAATAGGTATCTCGGATATCTTATCAGAGGTCTTTAAATGAAGTTTGCCTGGCAAAAATGCATACCAAAATCTTAAAAATAATTGTAAAAACTAATTTTATTATGTCAAATCTGAATAGCCCGAAACTTTATGAATCTAATCTACTGATAAAAAACTACTAGTTTAAGATAATGATATTTTGAGATTGTTCTGGGTATTTATCTTTCTGACCCTGCACCTGGTATTTAGTTGATTTTTTTGGTTTGGATACCATTGGATTCTTTTTTGAAAATTGTATAGAAATATCCTCAAGTTCCGTTGAACTTTGATTTGACCCTTTGTGTGACTTCTCTCTAGATTTTTCTCTTTCGTTAAGTTTTGTATTGACCGTGTTAGTACTGCTCTTAACCTTATTTTGAGGTATTTCCAAAACATGTATTTCTCCATCATCTTCTTCTGAACTGTGTCTAATTGGTTTTTTATCATGATGACTTTGATGGTGTTTAGAATGATGGTGATGATGATGGTGTTTTTTATGCTTCTCTTTTTCTTTCTCTTTCAAATCAAAATCATTTTTCTCATTCTTGCTCAATTTGCGAATCCGAAGATTCATATCAATGTTACCTGGCAGATTCCCCAGATTATCGGTATTTTTGAGAACCTCATTTTTAACGGCATTGGCAGCGTTGGGACTAGAATCAGTTTGTTCATTTTGGTCTGTTTCTTTTGAATTTGTTTCATAACCTGAAGGTTGCAATACTGAAGGATATTCATCTTGACCTGGTAAAGATTTGCCCTTGGATTTGTGATTTTTAGGTGCTAGAATTTTAAGATATAAAAATTTGATAGGGATATTAATTTGAGAAAAAAGCTGATTACCTGAATAGACTTCATCAGCTAAAATCGATATAAAAATACAGATTGCCAACAATCTTAAAAATGGCATTTTACATAAAGCCTTTTTAAGTTTGAATTTTTCAATGAATTTTGTGAAAGCATTAGTTGGACAACCTTGAAATTTATAAAATTGAATGGAATTGTTATATAAACAAAAATTGAATATTTAAAGAAAATACAAATAGTATAGTAGGTACAAACTTTATTGTTAGATAATAAACATGACTTTTATTATAGATTTTATGTTTATTTAGGTTCATATCTATTATTATAGCTTATTTTATTAAGAATTAATGCTCATTATGTAATTATAATGTTAGGTAATTATAAAATATAATTAGGCTTAATATATTTCTTCATAAAACCGATCCCAAAATTTGACACGATTTTCAAAAATTTCCTCTTCGGGTATTTCCTCAAAATCTTCATCGATTTGAATCCATGTTGGTTTTTTGTGATTGAAATTTGGCCAAACTGTGAGCTTATTCCCCCATAATTCAGTTGGTTTTCTAATCACATACACATTATATCAATTAGATAAAAATGAAATGCTATAATACGAGTATTCACAAAAAATTCACAAAAATACAAAGTATTTTGTATTACCCATTCTTTGCAAAAGAAGCCCATAATTTGACAAGTCTTTCAGAGTCCCTGAGAAATCTGGCAGTTTTGTTGACATTCGGAAATAGGTATGGCATGTCGAAAAAATAGATCAAATCATCCATTAGATTTGGGTCAGCAAGTTGACCTATATAATATAAGATTATATTGAAGTTTTTTATGCATTTATTAAAATTATAATCTTACAAGGAAACATACGAATAGGGTATGACTTTCCTTAGAGTATTAATCATAGGGTATTAATATTTAGATTTAGGGAACCTCAGAAATTGACAAAAAAAGTTTTCGATTATTGACCTAATTGTATTGAGATTTTTTATTGTACCAATTTATCAAGATATGTTAGTTCCCTTGTTAGATTAGTTAACTCATTTTTTTCAAAAATTATTTTAATTGAACCTTCAGGTGTTTTGACGATTGAAAAGGTATTATCTCCTTGAAGGGTGAATCTATATATATAAATCGATCCATTATTTTGAGAATAAAATTTCGCAAATCTTTGAAATCCAGATAGACCACCCTCTGTAAATAAATTAGTCAATTGAACAATATCACTTGACTCAATTTGTTTTTTAGAAGGAAAATAAGCATCCCAAATTTGCTCCACAAGACCACAACGATCTAATGCCTCTTTTTTAAATATGAACATTTTTGGAAATAAATATCGCCATTCTCTGTTAAATTTGTCCAAATTTTCTTGAGTTCCAAGGATAGCTAAATGATTCAAAATTTCTATAAAAATTCAAAAAATAAGGAATTTTTAAATAATAGGTCAATTACTCATAGGATCAAAAAATTCATTCGAATATTTATTTCGACCCATTAATACTGGCACTTGATTTTGCTTATTTTGAGCAAATATTTCATCAGGATCTTGAGTTAAAAATGCATTAGGTGAGATGTAGGTTTCTTTAGATGCTGGAAATCTTACGGCTTCTATTTGCTGGTTCTATTATAAAATAAAACTTTAAAATATATGTACCTACCATACTTATTTTTTTTAAATATTAGGGTACATAATGAACTTGAAAATCATCATAAAGTTCCATAGAGGCGAATAGAAGATCTGTCTCAATCCTTTGCAGGCATTCAACCATATACAGAAGATTTGAAGTGGGACAATCAAATTTTTGAGCCAGTTTTTTTGCTTCATATAGTGGATCTTTGGTATAAAAATAACTTGCGTAATTTGAGCTTGACTGCATGATGGCTTTGGAAAAGAGCCCTCTGGCGGCTGGGCTTAGAAAATGAAAACCTACTGAAGCGGCACCTCCCGTTTCTCCATACTAAAAAAATTAATTGAGATTAATTTCATCTATTTTTTAAATTGAGATAAATTTAACGAAATTTACTCTACTTATCTTATTAGATAAGTTCTTAACTAACTCTGAATTTACCTGATATTTGTACTAGACTTAAAGTACTATCAGTAATCAGTAGGGTAGGGTACATATATCTTATTACTTAACTAAAATATCAAGCATATGTTTTAAAGTAGGTAAATCTTACAATTGTCACACTAGTTGGATCTCCACCAAAATTTTCAATGTTTTTCTGTACCCATTTTAAAGCCAAAATCTAGCAAAAAAAATTTAAAATTTTAATAGCTTTTGTAATTAATTAAGCCTTTTGGAATAATTGCGTTCAAGCTCGAAATATATTTTATTAACCTGATCTTTCAAGCCCATGTTTCCAGAAGCTTCTTTGATGCCAACATTCAAAAAACCTAGTCCGTTTGAATTTCGTATAATAAAATTCATGAAATTAATTATATTAAATAGGATTAAGGCATTTTACATTTTACATACCTAAAGGTCCAAGTCTATAATTAATTGTGACAACAATTAAATCCTCATTCATAAGATAAATGGGTTGAAAATCTTGACTTGAATATTCTTTAAGGCCACCGCCATGTATGAACACTATAATTGGTAATTTAGCATCTCGACTAATCTACAAAAAATATTCATTATTAGGATATAGGTAGTTACAATCTGAATTTCTTTTTTTATTTATGAAAATCTATTAAATTATTTTATAGGTAAAGAGTACCTATATTATAGAGATATACTCAATATTTATATGCTCATGGTCAGAGCATTCGATATCATGAAATATTTATGAAAAATTTTGATCAAAGTACCTACTGCTATTATTAGAAATTGCAAAAATTTGATACTTTTTTTGAAAATGTACTTTTTCTCCGTCTTCATTTTCAAAACCTTTCAAAAATTTCTATATGCCCAAAATTAGACAAGAATTAGCTAATTTTTGATAAATTTTGACCCAATAATAAGCTAAAATTTTGAGGTTTATTACCAATAGATATAATCTTATGCTACTTTCAGGATTTTAATTATTTACGAAATATTTACATTTTTTGAGTAGACATTGAGAAAAAGACATTTTTCTTCACCCTCCATTTGAAATGTAAGAGGATTCATTTGCCGACAACTTGGCCCAAATTTTGACGCATTTCGAGCACTTGTCCATTTCTCCGAGTTCTCTTCGGATTCCTTAAAAATTTTACAATAAAAAATGCTTTTTATGATAATCTTATATCTTATAATTTAGAGTATATTTGTCGTTAGTATAAAATATTCAAAATATGGACAATTACGGCAAATCTTTTCGAAAATGTCGCATATGGAATCCCCTTGAATTGATAAATTTTTTGCCCATTTCCATTAACTCCCATTTCTCCAATCAATTTCCCATTACCGATTTCTACAATCGGGTCTGAAATTTCTTGTGAATCCTGCAACTGAACTTGACAATTGACCCAACCAAAAATTAGCAAAAACGTTAAAAATATCTGTACAAAAAATCTCATTTTTGTAAAAATTCAGAACTTAAATAGGAAAATTTACTTTTTTTCAATGCAATGTTAAGTTAGCATCTAATCAAGGATTCATATTATCTGAAGACTATGGAATAACTACGCTTTTACAGAATATAAAATTAAATTTAAAAAGGTTTAGCATTCAAGCATGATTTTTCAAAACCAATGTCAATGTCAAAATGATTTGAGTTAATTGAATATTATTCACATAATAAATCTACCAAAGTAAAGTAAAGTGTTCTATATTATCAATTATTTATTTTCCTATTTTACTAATAAGAACTATAATAATAGCTATATAAATCTGCGAATATTTTTTTGTCAAGTCATTTATGATTCTCATATTCAGGCCCAAAATTTCAAACTACTTGTACGAGTACCTATAATAGTAAAATTAGGGACTTTCAGAAAAAATAAAAAATCATGAGTTTAAGTATACATATTATGTAAATTATCTATACCTTATTATACAGAATATATGATTGTATTTTTAATTTTGACTTGACTTAATTTGGTAAATACCATTATAGAAACATTGAAAGATATTTGATATGCAATAGATTTTCAGAGATAAAAAAAGGACTATGAATTTTTAAAAGAAAAGTTTTTAAGCCTTAAGCCTTAAAGCAAAAGCCCTTAGGTTTAGATTTCAAGGAGATTTATAAAATGTATTCTACATATAACATACATATAGATATTATACCTAATAGTGCCTAATACCTAGATATATTATACATTATGATTCCTATAATATTCCCTATACCTTTATAACTTAATAAATAATGTAGTACATAAGTGTAGGAGAAGAAAAATTGTAAAAATCAGGTAATAAATAATCAAATCTCTATTCTTTCTGTAACTTTCCTTATCTATAAAAAGATTAAAAATTAAATTACCATAATATTATAATAAATAAAAAAAATTAATCATTTGTTTATCTTGGACAAGACTGGATTTATTTGACAGGATAAATGTTAAGAAAAAGCGAAAAAAATTAAGATGGACATTCAAATTACAAACTTAAAGCTGAAGCTGAATCAGTTGTAAGTATTAAACATGACATTACCAGGGCAAGGGATTCTAGGTTTTTTAAGTTTTTAAACCTAAACTGGCTAAAATTGTGAATATTTTGCTCTTTTTTTTGCCATTTTTGTGTAATTTATCAGAGCCCGGACAAAAAAGGCACTTAAAATGCAAAAAAGGCTGCCTTAAAAGGCAGCTAAAAATGGCAAAAAAGG
>JAQIXA010003899.1:0-12732 GCA_034699045.1 Nanhermannia cf. coronata Gr-Ori-00579 | reverse complement strand
TAGTTACCTATATTTCCAAATTTTTTCAAAATTTTACGCTTGAAATATCAATTTTAGATTGATTAATACAGTATTAAGAATTCTCAATATTTTAGATAGGGTTTAGATTTGATATATTTGCCAATTATTTTATATGTGTAGATGTTGATATACTCGTATACCCTGCATTGAGGAAATTTTTTTCAAAATTTCAATATCTACCTTTCATGTTGAATGTAATAGAGTATATATTAATTAATGCGAGCTCAAAAAAATGATTAAAACTACAAGTGTTTTTCAACTGTAATTTAGTAAGGGTAGTAATTTCAGATTCTTTCCGGTTCTCTCTCTCTCTCAAAATTCAAATTCTTTTATAATTTGATTTTAAATGAACTTTTAAGGAAATACAAGCACATTAAGTATAAGTATGTAAGTAAGTACTACTATGATTATGATTATGATGAAGAATCGAGTAATTAACTTAATTGTAATTTTTAATACATAACTATTATACCTTACTACTATGTATTACCTTACTTATGTATGTAGGTATAAAATATGTGAGGTCAAAAGAATCTACTGATATTTTAGATATTAATATGTTTTTGTGTTTCATTTTGTAATTTAATTCTGCCTGGTCATTTGTTTCTCATGTCGTAGAGGATTTTTTAGACCATTTTTTCAAGACAAGATCCATTCATCTTGATTCTACATACCCTAGTCTGATTCTGATTTCGCTTATGGCACTTATCATAAGATGTAATACGAGTTTTTGAGATATGTATTCGGTCATTTTACTAGTCAATATTATGCCAAATATCAAATTTTTAGAGACTAGTTGGTACATAAATGTAATTGAGTTAGAGTAGGTATATGAACTTCAAAAAGATACGAGTATTATGAGTATACTTAAATATCCCATTGAACTAGAGAAAATTTTGACAATTTTTGGTTTTAAAATCAGTTTTTGGTCAATAATGCTACCTACTTAGATACCTATTTACGGATAAATGCTAAAAAATTCTAAATAATAATCATACATTTTTTGATCTTTTGAGAAAAGCTATCATTATTTGATCTTTTTGAGAAAAATTTTTCTGAATTTTAAGATTAAAATCGCTTTTTGGCATTTACACATACTTAACTACCTATCAAATTCAAAAGTACTTCAAAATAACCCTTTAACAATATTTTGAGAAAATTTTCTAAAATATGGTTTGAAAACTCTCTAAAATGTGCTGGAATAAGCTGGATTCTCTGATCTCTGTAATCTTCACATTTTAGGCCCTGATTTTGTACATTTTGATCAAATAACCGTGGCTTTATAGGCACTATGATCATAAGTAGGCACATGTTTTCTCGCAAAAAGACAAATTTGGATAAAGACATAATACAGAATACATATTTTCAAACATTTTGTGTTTTTTTTTCAAAAACCGGCATCATCGACATAACTCTTATGACTGTGCATGAGATGAGTATGATTACTACCTTGCCTTATCCATTGAGGCTTAACGGTACTATTGAAAATTTTTAGTAAAGATATAAAAATTTACATAAAAAAAATTCAAGTTTGGACATTTGTTGGACATGGAACAAAAAAGACCTTATCTATCTCCTCCATTCATAAAAAATGCACTTCTTTTTTGTCAGCTAAATTATAATGCAGGCTAGTCCACTTATGTAATTATTTTTTTAGTAAATAAATGGCTTCATATACACAAGTACTATGGACTTCCAGCCAGCCTTAAATCATACAGGGCTAGTTCAATAATATTTTTGATAAACATATATTGACTCGATTGTTGACTTTTTTGAATAATTTTGTTGGGGTGAAACTCGTGTTTTACATGACATCAGTGAGGAAAAATGTTGAAAAAAGTGTACAATTTTCAAGTTCTAAGTAGATAATCATATAGCTTTCTATTTATTCACCCTTAGCTTGAGGTATGTAAATGCACAAGTTATTTAAATGGGTAAAAAGGGTTCAATCTTGCCTGATCAGATGCAAAAATTGACATTTTTACTCATTAAAATTAAGTAGGTACTCATAGGTAAGTAGAATATCGATAATTTAGATCTTTTTTTTCAAAATCTATACATTGTTCAATTACAAGAATGTTATCACACTTGTTTTTGAGATTTTGAGTGATTTTATGAAACAATTGTTCGATTTGAAATATGGGTAGCTTGGAGAAAAATGACATTTTTGTAGTCATTTTACAATTACCAAGTAAAATATAACTATGTTTTTCAGAAAAAGTTGCAAAGTCTATTTTAAAAATTATAAAAATTGATCAAACTCGAATCTGACTCAATCAAAATTACAAATTTTGCCAATTTTAATTAATTATAATTTTCAAACACATGAAAAGGATTTTACAATTAGAGGTACTTTAAATTTATGCATTAATCTTGTTTTATCAATTTACCCAAAATTGCCAGTTTGATTAAAATTTGACCTCAAATTAACCTACTTATTATCCAAAATTTTTATCCAAAAAAATACAATAATACCAATCCCAAACTATAAACTTTGATTAAGTACATTTTGGAGCCTTAATAATGCCTATATTGTCTATATTGCCTAGCTGTTTTATACTAACATTTTAAGACCTGAGGTCTTAAAGACCTGAGCAAGATATCTTTTTACAAAAAAATGTAAAAATTGCTAGTTTAATATTCTATTCGACCTTGTAAAATTTTTCTTAAAAAAAACCATAATTGTTAATACTTCGTATTAGGATTAGGTAACTGAATAAGGTATGCATATCTACCAAGCTCAATCTAAAAATTTTGATAAACCATTTTTTTGGAATCTTAAGGCAGCAGTATTGCTTGTTTTTCAACTTTTAGCATTTTTAATTGTAATTCTCAAATAACTTTGTTTAAAATCTTGCTTAAATTTCTTATAATTTGACCTCAAATTAGTGTTTTTGATTCAAAATTTTTATCTAAAAGAGCCATAATTGTCAATTCCAATCTAAAAATTTAGATTAAAAACTATTTTTGGAACCTTAAGAAGACAGTAGTACCTATTTCCTAGCTGTGTTTACAACATTTTATATTTAATTTTCAAGAAGAAGTGATTAATATTTTTTTTATAAATTTGCCAAATTCGCTAGTTTAATTACTAAATTTGACCTTAAATTGACATTATCTCCTTATAATTAGAATGCGAAAATTTTATCCAAATATCTAAAAAAAATTATAAATTGTCAATATTACCTCTATATTAATTTCAACCTAAAAACTTTGATTAACCAAATTTTAGGAACCTTAATACTCGTAGATCCATGGATAGTAGTATTCCATGTTTTTAAAACTTTTAAAAATTTTAATTTTGAAAAGAATTCTTTGAACTTTTTTAAAAAATTACCCAAAATTGCTAGTTGAACATATAATTTAACCTTAAATTGACCTGCTTAAACTAAAATTTAAAATTATCCTAAAAAGACATAAATTATCAATACTTTACTATATCAGACCAATTTCAAACTAAAAAGGATATCTTCGATTTCAAATGGGCCTTTATATGAGGTTTTATATAGTAAAGGTCCAGAAGTCGAAAAGATCCTTTAGATTTATAACATTTTTTTGAAATTTTAAGTCTTGATTTACTCATTTGTCTCTATTTTATCTATTTTCTCTAAACTTGTCACATTTTACCAATTATTTTTAAATAGATGCAATCTACAGATACTACAAAGTATAGTAGTAGTATCTGTAGTATCTGTAGATACTACTACTATAGTATATCATATGTGCGAGCTTTTAAAATAACTTTCAGATGGGTGATTTTTTCCTCAAAAAAGCTGAAAGCATTTGATTACGGAGGATTTTACAGGCACAGTTACTTACAAGAACATTTAAATAAGCAATTATAATTTAGTTCTAAAACTCTAATTTAAATTCTTTACTTATTTTCCCAATACTTACAAGTAAATCCTCAACTTCATTATTACTGTTTGTTGTAATTGCTTATTTTTTACTACCAGTATTTGTTCTATACTGTATACAATCAGTAATAGTACAGCAAGTTGCTAGATACTTATAAATACAAGAATCTAGATTATTTTTTTCTTGATTTTTAGAGATATGTAGAGCGATTCTCACCAGAGACAAGAGCCCATTAAAATCCATATGATATACACTAGTAGAGTACTCGATTTAAAAAAATTTATATCCTTTTCTACCCATACATATACATACAGCTATAAGGCTATGTAAGTAGTACACACAGTGTAAGAAAATTTTTTGAAAAAAATGATGACAAAATTTGCATTTTTTTGAGCAAAATTCCGCCAATGTCAATTACCCAGTACTTATTATGATTAAGTGTACAAATGTACAAGTACGTATAAGGCTTATGGGTTGAACTTTTAAATCATTTAAATTTAATTATTGATCTTTAAGATTATGAATTGTAATTATACATTATAGAGGACTTGACCCTTTGGTTGGTATTAATGACTGTGCAAATTATTTAATGCCTATTTAGTATGGTTGTTGAAAAAATAATGAGTTTTGTGTAGGTGTAATAGCAAATATGTTGATACCTGAGAAAATACACCTGTTCCAAGACTTTCAAGACATTATCTTTAATAGATAGAGGATTCAATAAATAAGAGTCATTTAGATAGGCTTATTTTACATGTGAAATCCTTGAGCTAATCAAGATCCAAAACTAAAATCTGATTTTGAAGACAATTTTCAATCGTATTTTATAAGAATGGATTTTAAAAAATTTTAGTAATTTTAACATTTTTGGACAATTTTGGACAAAAACTTGATTTCTTTACAAATACTATGGTCTTGATTTCATTCATCTCTGAGAGTGAATAACCAAATTTCTTCCAAATTTTACACCAAAATGGACATTAAATGGGAGCCAAAAATTGGTTTTTCAGACCATATAGGATGACTAATGATTTTGCTGGATATTTTTAGTACGAGTATCCTTAAAAAATTTACAAATCCTAGGTCTTGTATGTATTAGGTATTTCAGCTCTGAAAATCCAGATTTCTTCGAAAATTTATACATATAACAATATAAATATGGTTTTTTAGACCAAATAATATAATTAATGATTTTGTTAGTTATTTTGATAACTTTTAACATCCTAAAAATTTACAAACCCTATGGTCTTGTTATAGGTATTTCAGCTCTGAAAATCCTGATTTCCTCTAAATTATACCCGTATAACAATAGGGTACTATATTGAAACCAAAATTTGGGTTTTCAGACCAAATTATAACATTAAGTTGATAGGATGGTGCTAGTATTATTTTGATAATTTGGGAAATCAACACAAAATGAAAATGACAAAGAATCTAATGTGATTCTCACCGAAAATTTCAGCATTTGAATAACTAATTGATTCTAAAATCGACCAAAATTCAAAATTCAAAATTTTTTAGTTTTTGTCAATTTGGCATTTTTACCAAATGACCTATAGCCATTTGTTACATAGTATTAAAACTGAAATTGAAAGACATGAATGTGTAAATGGCAGATTAAAAAATTGGTCTAATGATCATTTCTCATTTCTCATTACAAAATGTACAATTGTGGTATAATTACAAATTTTACAAACGTGTATATGTATGCAGTATCTGAAAAAATTTGTAATCATTATCATTGCCAGAAGCTATAATAATGATATTTAGACAAAAAATTCTCAAGATTTAGATTTGTTTCTCGCGTAGGAGGACAATTCAAGTCAACAAGTTCTTATCGATATTGCCAATTTTCAATTTAAAATATCAATCCTTAGTCAAAAATTGTAAAACAAATTGGCCATTTTGAATTTTGACTACCAAGTAAGAATGTGTAGATTGACAGTTTGAAAAACTTGAATTATATAATCTCTCTCTATTCTGTATAATCTGTCTGTGAGAAATTTGCTGAGATTTGCAATTTAACTTTTTTGTACAAGTTGAAAAACTAATCTAGATTCTAGATACTTTGAAATTATAAGATCAAGGGTAAATTTTTTCTCAATTTACAGAAGATAATGTAATTTGAAATTTGTTATACTTTTCAAAAAAACCTATTTGTTTATATTGGCAATTGACAGTGTAATTGGCATATCAGTTAGATTAAAGTTTATATAAGAATTTTGCAATTGACTTTGTCTATAGGATTACGAATATACCTACTACTGTGAAATATGGGAAATTATGAGAAAAAATAAAGTAGATCAAATAGCTTGAGGAAAAAGTTTGACTTGGATAAGCCGATCGGTATTATCCATCTAGGACACATGTAGGTACTTATATATTTTCAATCATATGTTCTATCTCATTATTATCTCAATTTTCAATTTGAAATCCCAGTTTTTGAACATTTGGCTACAATATGAAATCTGGGATTTCATAGTTGAAATATCCTTATTAAGAAAGTAGGTAAGCAATTAATGAACAAGACTCCAATACTTAATACCAAACTTTATGAATTCAAAAAAGTTTAAAAAATTTTCAAAATCAAAATATCAAAGGACTTTGAAATTGAGCAAAATCTTTTTTGAAAAATCCAAATTCATAAATTTGTAACTTGAAAACTTGACCTCTATTTATATATATAGATACCCTATATTGTTATCTAATATGTCTAATTTCACACCTCTAGGTCTTCTAGGGTCAAATTGAGTTGTCAAAATTGTATACAAATTCATAAAAATTTTGGTAAAATTTGAAAGATTTGAAGATTTTCAATTTCATACAAGTGTTTATTAGTATAAAGAACAATTAACTAATCTAGGCTTAGGTTTAAGCAAATCTTTGATATTTTTTGAGAAAAATTGCAAAAACTTTAGATGTTCATGTACAGTTCATCAAATCAAATCATATCTTATAACATTTAACATCAAAATTTTGATCAAAATTATAAATTATAATACTAGGTTTTAATCTCACAGGATCACAGAGAGAGATTATAATAATTAATATCTGTAGGATAAACGTGAGAAACTGTAAGTTTCAATTTAATTGATAATCTTCATTCATTCATTCATACATTCATTCATTAATTATTTGCAATAATTTTCAAGTTGAAAATTGTATAAAAAAACCTGGAATACGAGCCCTACAGGCACAATTGTACCATTCGAGCATTCTAGTACTTATTTATGTCCGAGACTCTTGAGAGTTAAATTTTTCAGGTGCTTCATGTTTCAAACAACGGGACTTGAACTTGTACGAAATAAAATAAAATAAAATCAACTAACCTAACTACTCATATTCTTACCAACTTAACTATATACTGCAACTCCAAGTATATGAATGAACAAGCAAAAAAAATTAATGAGTATAATTCGCAAGTAAACAAACTGATATTTAAAAATATTCTCTAATCTTTTGTGTTTTGGCAAAATTTAGAATTTAAGGAAATGGGCCCATGAACCTAATGTCTAAATTCTGCTACATGTTATCAAATGGCCAAAAAGACTTGAAACTACGGCCAAATTTTAAGTCTCTACGTGGAGTACTTAAAGAGATACCTTCGACCAAAGTCCAGTCAAAAAGGCCATTTGATAACATGGGGCAGAATTTAGACTTTAGGTGCAAGGGGCATTTAACCTTAAGTAAGCATCTTGAAATTTTTACAAAATGTCCAATAATAATGCAAAATTTTGCGTTAAATTGAAGCTTAAATTGACTTAAAATGATCAAAAATTGTGTATTTAGTTTTGATATTGTTTTTTTGGTAGTTTCAATTTTACTAATTTGAAAATTTATACACTTTTTGTGAATGTTTACTTGTTGAGCCAGGAGATTAAGATGAGTTGTAGTCTGTAGTTGTTCTGCAGAAGGCGTACTCGCAAAATAAAATATAAAATAATGCTTGAAAGTACTTGTTTTTTTTATTTTTATTATTATTTTATTTCATTCTATCTATCAGTACTACTAATATAAGTACTGTATGTATGCAATGCCAATGAAATGAGTAAAGAATTTCATGAGGAAATAATACTACTGATACTACCAGACAATCCTACGTATAAGTAAAATGCAAGTAAAAAAAGCATGAAAAATTTGAATGATGTTCGATAAGAAAAATCATCGAGAGCTCAAAAAATCGTGTCTTGGTCTTTTGCACCTTAGAATACTATATAGTTGAAATATAATTTTAAAGATTTTAATTTCTTTCAAAATCAAGTAGGTATAGGGTATGCCTATGTTTTTTACATAAATTTGGTGCTTCTGTTGGCCATTATTTTGAAAATAAAATGAGTTAATATACCTAGGACTTAAATCTCAAAAGTTATAGCTGGGGGCTTACGTGTTCTACTATAAACTGCCTATGCTACTGCTACTACTGGTAGCAGGAAATGACATTAAAACTTGCTAACTTGACAAGTTTAAGATAAATATTTAAATCCCTCAAATTTACGATTTGAAATATCAGCTGTATCTTTATAATCAATTATAAATTTTGCTTAGTCTTTTTAGCAGCAAAAATTTCAAGTAAAAATGAAAGCTTCCCAGGTATGTAGTTGGATTTTTGAAATTTTACAAAATTTTGACCTAATTTTTTATCTAACCTACAAATTTTAAGTATTATGATATGATATTGAAAATTTTGAAAATTTTCGCTATCATTTCTGGGTCAATTTTTTAAAGCTCTCTATATGAAGGAGACAGTGCGTATTTTTTATCTCTACGAAATTTTTTAATTTTTTTCAGTTACCAAAGGTCCCTTTGTTAAATTTAAACCTTACCTAAAAATTCGTAGAGATAAAAAATATCCACCTTCAGACAATCTTTGAAATCTGGCAAAAAAATTGCCAATTTAATAATTTTCGGAGTTCTAATCAAAAATTTTTTTATCAAAATTTGAAGATTTTTAAGCATTTTTCAAATGATTTCTTTACTCTTTGAGTAGACATGCTTGTACTACTCATATAATATTGTAAAGAATGTAAGGGATCGTAATTTTTTTTCTTTTTGAGATGTGATTTTACTTAGGATTTAGGATTACGAGTAATATGAAAATAAGGGTGTGGACATTTTCTCGATTGTGAATGACCATTTTAGTAAAACCCGATGAAATCATTTGAATTTGAATATAAAATTTAACTTGAGACTTGGCACTGGGTCTAGATACTTCTATCTTGGTCATTGAAATTGGAAATAAGTGAAGTGTATAGCCTTTAAAAATTTGTACAATCGTGATTGATGGATCGATCGATCGATGGGAATCTTCCATAAGTATTTAAATATTTTGAAAGAGATTCTTACACTTATCCTTATATAAGAGAAGTGCATCTTTTTGTAACTTTTAAAGATCTAAAGTTGATAGTAAATAATGAAAATTATTCCAAAGTACCATACTTAAAAGGAGATATACTTACAATAATCAAAAATTATAATAATAACAGGCTGGATTTGCATAAGATATTCATTCAAACTTGAAATACACTTCCTTAAAATAAGAACAAAATTTTTCATTCAAATCTCATGAATATCAGTCACAAATGAGAAGCGATATGATGGAAATATTAAATATCTTATTTAAAAAATTTTCAAAATATAATTGTTGAAATCTCGAACTGGAATATGAATTTGCATTAAAATTTAAAGGCTTAAAATCACATTAGAAATCTGTATTTTTGGACAAAATTTCTAAACTTTCAAGAACCTGGTCTAGAAGACTAGAAGTATGAAAGTTTGTATACTAAATACAAGTAAGATGATTTCTTTAAACTTTTTCATCGATTTCGTAAAAAATCGCTCAAAATTTTGATCAAAATACAATATAAAATAGTTATCGAACTTATTTTTAATTTATTTTTAACTTTTAAGAATCTGTAGATTTGACTAGATGTGGAATATCGTATATAGGTATCCAATAAGCACCTTTTCTACTGCTCTATCATGTATAGTATGTACAAAATCTCATTTTAACAATTTGAAACTTTTTTATACCTAATCAAGTGTAATAATAATAGATTTGAATTTGAATAATATGTACCCTGACTAGTTCCTAGTAATCATCATTTCCTATTTAAATTTCACAAATATTCTACCTATATTAATATTAATGGATCAAATCAAGTACCTAAATTGTACAGTAGTAGCTGGCACAATTATGATTTTATGATTTTTTTTTATGAAATTGATGAATGCATAATCATTACATCAACTATCAAGTTGTCAAGCATCACCTGATTTCTTAAAAGCACTCTCAAGAAATCCAATAAAAAATGAATAATTATCCTCATTGTAGATGCCTTTTACAATTTTACACAAGAAATATACAATAATTACAATCTCACTCGATATGTCAGATGTTCAGATTTCAGATCAAAATATCTGTACTATAGAATAGTATAAGTAGACCTAGTAATCAAAATTGGGAAATTTTGATTATTTACTCAAAAAAGTAATATAATCCTAATGGTGATGGAAAAGCCATAAAATCTAATCATTGTTGATGATTATGATTATACATAATTGGTATATGATGAATTGCAATTTATGATTGTTTTTATTTGATTTTCTTTGAAGATCCATAATTTTTTATTGAAATTTTTGATCATACATACAACTAGGTAGGTATTTTTGCCTTCTGATTCAAATAAGATCTGATAGGATTTTGATCATGTTTTGAATTTGGGCTGGGTCCTAAGCATTAGAATTGAGAAATAAATCTTGTGTTTTTTTCTATAAAGTTTGTGGTTTTGATGAATTAGAATAGGTATAGTATATAGGATTAAGGCAAAACCTCAGTCACGTAATTTCGTGAATATAAGGGCGAAAAAAATGCAAAAATTTTGATAAAAAAGTGAATGGATATTATTATTATTTTTAAGTCCTGGTCTAAATAAGTATGGTATAGAGTATCTATAGGGGTCTACTGACACCTGGTAAATTGCACATATGTATCAGATTTTGATCAGTAATCGATTATTATATTATCAAAAAGATAAATCTCATAGATGTTCTGCTTATTATTGAAAAAATTTAAAAATTTTGAAAATTTACGACTACTTTTATAGTAGGTATTTCGTAATTCTAAGGGTATTTTACACTAGATGTGAATTGATATGCCGATTTTGGAAATTTTGTCCTAAATTTTGCATTCAAATTTTGCAAAGTTGGAAATTTGATTTGACTATTTGACTGGATTTGACTGTATCTCTAAAATTTCTGAAATTTCTAACAGTAAGCTGATTTTAAATACATACAAGGCATTATGACATTAGAATTTTCTGATTTTCGACAATAAGACCGATTCTCTATACTTTCAAGCAGGTATTCTAATAAATAGCTAGACAAATTAAGTTAGCTGTATTACACTTACACGGATAATTATGACTAAACCCAAAATACTTTAAAGTAGATACTTAAGATTAGCAAGACTTACACTTTACATGTACAAGTACTATTTATTTCAATATTTCTCAATAATATGAATTTTTCTTAGGTAAATTTAGTTATACATGTAAGTATCTATGAAATTTACAAAGAGAATGGATTATTATAATATCTCAAACTTGCCAAAAATTTCCAATTTATTTGAAAGTTATCATTTGAAGTGTTAAGTACCCCTACATCATACATAACAATCGGTTTTTTTTCTCCTCAAACTTTAAGTTATAAAACAATTAAAGTAGAGTTAATTAGCTGAAATAATTATTTTTCTAAAAACTGTTAAAACTTCAGAAAAGACAGGTACGAGTGTATTTTTACATTTTTTTTTAGAAATTACAGTTACCTGTAAGTATATATATAGTGGTATGTACTAGTACTTTAAAATATTTATCTTAATGGGTTTAGTAATTGAGTTAACTATTTAGAAAGCAAATTATATTTTATAAATTTGACCTCAATTGCAAATCCAAAAACTTTGAAGATCGTCTGCTTTATTTAACTGAAATAATATATATTATTAAGGTATATTAAGGTATCCTAAAAACCTCCAAAATCTCTCTCTAAAATAATCATAATAATAGACTAATAGAATTTAATATTTTACAACTATTGTATTGTCTATACTGTACGCGTAAGTATGAAAGGTTGAACATTAAACATGATTTTTTGAACCAAAGAAGTAGATCAGAAAAAAATTTCAAGTTTTTAGTTTACATTTAGATTTCCTTATATCAGTATTTCAAAACTTGGCTACTTTCAAAATGTACATTTTTGTACATTTTTTTAATAAAAATATACAGATAAAGATCAACTCTTAATCTCTTAATCTGTCACTGTTTTGTGTTTGAAAATCATGTAATTATAATATATGTTTATTCCAAAAATTTTGGTCAAAAGTTGACAATCCAGTTTTAAAACTTGTGTATAGAAAAATATCTACTAGTAGTGTAGTCTTGCTATTCGATCGTGTTTGTGTTCAAAGTTCAGTGAATTAAGCCGATTAACATGCTTTAATATTTATCGAATTAGTTAATAGAAACATTTGTGACCTGCAGCAAGAAAAAGGGACTTTTAAAGACTAATTTTGTCATCTAATTTAGCTTTACCTGAAAATTTCAGACCTCTAGGTCTACTTAAAGTAATTCTTTAATTCTTAAAATATCAAAATTTAGCGAAAAATTTCTCTTTTTTGTGAAATTTTTGACCATTTTTCTCACTTTTTTGCCATAATTTCTCAGAAAAATCTCAAAATTTTACGATTTCTTGGTACAAATTATCCTAAATATCATTTTTATGGTCAGAATCATTCTATTTATTAGAATTTTCACAACGATTTGTAATCGATTTTGCTAAAAATTCATTTTTAAGTCAAAA
>JAQIXA010003898.1:0-12734 GCA_034699045.1 Nanhermannia cf. coronata Gr-Ori-00579 | reverse complement strand
AGGACCTAAATTTAGGCGAGCCTAAATTTATGACCAGCAAATTATCCTAAATTTCAAAGATCCTAAATATAGGGCGAACTTATATTTAGGCTTTAGGCGATCCTAAATTCCCTTTCAAGTTTCCACCCCAGGTTTTCAAACTTGAACATTGTGTCAGAAAAACTAGGATTAAATGCAAATCTTTAATGTATTTTACCAGTATGGACGTCTATATTAAAAGTTTAAAAACATTAAGAGAGGTTTATAAGCCAAATTATAGAATATTTTACCAGGTGTTCTACAAAATAATTACATAATTAAGCTAAAATCTGATAAAATTAAGCTTTTTAAAAAGTCTCACGTTTTAGAGCCTTCTTTACAGGCATGTTCTCCATGGATTTGAGAAACCACTCCAGCCAAATACACTTGAAAAATTTAAATTTTTAAAAAAATAATTTCAAAATTTTGTAAAAAAAATTGGCAAATCTTACTTGAATTATCAGCTCTATAGGTTATCACTCCTGCAAAATGCAAATTTGACAATTTTAACAAAATAAGAGTAGTGAAATAAATCCTAGTTTTAAAGATATTTTAGAATACCTCCTCCAGCGTCTCCTTAAAAATGGATAAAAAATGCCAGAAATTGAAAAAATAGATAAAAAACGTTTTATTTTTGAGTGAATCATACCTGAACAAATCCCTTTGTGCTATTTTTTAAAAATTAGAACGTTTAATTAGGGGTAGATTAGGAATAGTTGAGAAACCCTTACTTCTTAATTGCTCAAAATAGTTTCTTGTAATTAAAAATGAATAAGTTTTTATATAACTATATACCTTATGTTCATTAGAATCTGAGGCACTGTATAATATGAAATGCAAAAAAATGAATCAAGTTTAATTTCATCCCTATTTTAATATTTTGGTTGAATTTACCCCTATATTTTTGGTCTAGCTTTATACTCTGTATGAAATTAAACGAAATTTATTTCTAGTCAGTTTAGGTCAGGATTTTCCATATGGAATTCCATACAAGGGTAAATTTAGACTCAAAACATTATAGGGGTGAATTCAAATAAAATAGGGATGAAATTAATCAAAGTCATATTATTTTACAAACCAAAATTCATCCTTTTGAATGTAAAGCCTTTTCTTATCTTTACCATAGAGCCATCGAGATTTGTAAATTTTGTCACAAGTTCCATGAGCTATCACAGGCACTTTTACCACCTAAAAAAAAGATATAAAAATGTGACATATCGGTATAAAATGTCCCCTTTTGTGACTTTCAAATATTTAAAATATATACCTGAAGGACATGAGGTTTGACCTCTTTTTTAGACTCATCATGGTAAAGATGTCCGAAACCGACGATTTTCACAAAACCATCATGAGCTGGAACAAAATAGGGCTTCGATTTAATCTCATCCTTATTTTGGTTGAATTTTCCCCTATATTTTTGGTATAACTTTAACTCTGTATGAAATTGACAAATAGCTATTTTAAAATCCTGGGTGTCCGATAAAAAATCGCAGGTCTTTTCATAGAAAGACAAAAAATCGCGGTCAAAAAAAGTGCCGACAAAATATCGCAAGATAAAATATTGTAGCGATAATAGATTGCATGACAAAAAAAAGTTATTCAAAAATATTGTAATTTAAAATATTGCGAGACAAAATATTGCAAATTTTATAGGAATAGAAATATACTCAAAAACCTAACCTAACCTAGCATAAACAAACCTGAACCAGTCCCTAGCCTAACCTAACTAAAACTAACTAAGCATTATTATACCTTTTTATCTTATGTCCTGTTACGAATTTGACTATATAATTAAAAAGTATAAGTTGTAAAATTATTCAATTATTATTCAAGTGCTTCAGTCAGTGTCTCAGGGAAATAATCCCCCATACTTTCTTGACCCAACTTTACTTTTATAAAATCTCAAATAGTAATTAAATATAAAGATGTTTTAAAGATTTTAAAGATCTAAAATGGGTGATGCAATTTTATTTCAAATCTTACAAATTGTCTCTGCAAATTTTATGCCCTATCAATCTAGCCCCCTGGTTTTGCGAATAGCTATCAATCTAGCCCCCTAGAAAGCTCAACTTATCAAAGTTGAGCTCATTTAAACAAAAGGGTACTAATTTAAACAAAATTAGAAACTTTTAGATCACATATTTAGCCGAAAGCAAGGCCAAAATCTTAAATGTAAGGAAATATTTTTTGAGAAAACGTATGAAATCATTCCGCTTAGGACTGTATTCTAAGGATAAGTTAAAGTAAGTGTTTTCGCTCTTTTTCGAATAGCAAGTCAGCGAAGCTGACTTGTTCTTTTTAACTATTTTTACTATTTGAATCGTTTTTTTTAAAATCTTTTTTGTACTTAATTGTGGTACTACTAACTACTATAGTGTAACTTTTTTGATAAAATTTTCCCAAACCATGCATAAATGCTTATTTATGCTAAGTATCTTATAGTTTGTTTGAAAATTCTCTATTTTATTATATTTTATCATATCTTATAAGATCGAATCGTTTTTGAATCATTTGTTTTTATCTTTTTTGTACTTAATTAATGATGTAATTTTTTGCAATATTTTGTCTCGCAATATTAAAAATTATGCTATATATTAGCACTTTATATTTTGTCTTGCAACATTTTTGAACTGCGATATTTTGTCTTATAATATTTTATCACTACCATATTTACGTGCGATATTTTGTCATCCCATATCTTGTCCTGCAATCTCAAGTCATGGACCCTAAAATCCTAACCCTATCTGATCAAAACTACTAAATTAAACCAAAAAAAATTCAAAAATGGGGGTAAATTCAACCAAAATAGGGTATGATATTGCTTTAATTCGAGCAAAATTCATAAAAGTTTCAAATTTTAAACAATAGGGGTAGATTAGGGATTGTTTAAAAGTTTTTATAAATTTCGATAGTCTCTATATTAACCTTAAATAATATTTAGAACTACATACATATCTTTTCCAGTCAAGATATTTTCAAACTTTTAGGTCAAATAAGTACTGGTTCAGGATAAAAAAAACATTTCCAAACTATCCCAAATCTACCCCTATACTTACCACTATAAACATTTTCTTTGAATTTGGGCAGACCAATTGGCTGAACTTTATCGTTAAACTTGAAATCCTGGGCCAGAATGAAAAGCACGAGGTTAAAGTTGAGACCATTGAAACAATTGTGAACCACAATTCGATCCACCTCACGAGTTTGACCCACACCAGTCAAGTTCTCAATGTCCTAAAATAAGCCATATTTTAGAATTCAGATCTACAGGGTGATCCAGAAATAGATGGCGAAAATATCCAGGCTTAAATATAGTACAGACCTTGTAGGAATTTTAAACAAATAATTTATCAAATCGATTGGAAATTAAAAAAATATCACGAATCTCAAAATATTTTAATTCTAAGATAATCAGGTCACAAGTTATGGTCAATGAACTCAAGTCTTTTAATGAGAGAAAAATTGGCTAAAATTGTTCCAAAAGACTTGCAATGTCAAAATTTACGGTTTCTAGAGGCTTAATAATGCTCGAAAACTGTAAATTTTGACACATTTCATGTCTTTTGGAGCAATTTTAGCCAATTTTTCTCTTATTAAAAGTCTTGAGTTCATTGAACTATAACATTTGACCTGTTAATCTTAGCATTAAAATATTTTCATATTCTTGATCTCCGTTAAATTTCCTATCGATTTGATCTCATTATTTTTAAAATCCGACAAGGTCTATGCTTTTTATAGCCTAAAAATGTTCACCAACTTATTCTGGACCACCCTGTATATTAAATTTATCTACTTTGTAGTAGTGAACTCCAGCCCGGATTTTTCTCTCGGTAGGATCCTCATGTCCAGGAACCATCAGAAGCTCATTTCCACCCAGGAAAGCATTCGTCAGTACTAAACATATAAAATTCAAATAATTCAAAATTACCGCCTTTTTTTCCTTATAGTGTACATATAGTGCTGTATACTGACCTGTACTCTTGTCTACAATGGAACCACCCTGTACAAACCTATAGTGAGACTGTTTTTTAGCGAGCAGTGCCACGTAGTGGGGAAATTCACCTGTAAATTCATATTTTGGCGGTAATTTTGAAATTTTTGAAATTTTAAAAATTTGATACGATTAGTTTTATGTACCAGGCTTTGCATCTCCTCCATTCAGGATACGATTTCTACAGGCTACATTATAAAATAAAACCGAAAAAATAATCAAAAAAAACGCCATTTTTGACATCATAATTGACCTTTCAGCCGTTTTTGACTTTAGACATTTATTTGCATAATTACTCGAATTACTTCATTTTATATTTTATTTCAAATTCAAATTGGCTTGGAGATATCTATTTAGAAATATGAATTATTTAAAACTTTTTTAATCACAAATGTAATTAGCAAATACACTACTAAAGTATGCATGCTTACAATATTTAATTTAAATTATAATTATATCCTAAGTAGTAGTAATACTTATACATAGATTGATTAGTTTTAAATTGAAAATCTCACCAGGAATTTTGGTATCGGGACACAAATTTATGTTTTGGCAAAGACATATTCAATTAAAATTATTTTGATCATGGCTTATATAAGGTTTCCCAATACCAAAATTCCTGGTTAGTAATAATTGAAAGTCCATAATTTATTCAATTAAATATTTAAATACCTAAATAACATTATAATTTGAATTAGTATAAAGTAAACTATACTTAAATATTTATAATTAAATTAGTTTTATAATATACAAACTAAAATTTTAATCAAAACAAAGAGAAATTTAAAATATCAAACTATAAAGTGTCTTAAAATATCAGATTAAAATAACAATTGTAGGTATACTCCGAAACTAGGGTATTTAAAGGATAGTCCGCTTTCAGGCCTTTGCATGTTAAATCACATATATAAAGGCCAAAAAGCCCATTAGAACCCAAACATATCCTTTAAAAACTTGATTTTGATATTTAGATAGTTGATTGAAAGACAAGATACTAATTTTTATAAATGACTAAAAAGAAGTACGTCAATATTTATAATTGGACGAGCGAAGCGAGCACTTTTTATTCAACTTTTTGCAATTTGTCCATCTCTGTCTGTCTGTTCGAGGGATAACTAGAAACCTATTGAACGGATTTTAACCAAATTTCGCATTAAGGATCCTATTTTATAGCCCTTGAAAAATGCCTTCGAATGGTATATGTCAAAGTACCCAAAGACCTTGCAATTAGCTCCAAATTTACCAAAAAAATATAAAATTTTGGTAAATATCAATATTTTCAATTTTTTTTTTATTTCAGTCCTATATGAGCTAGACCCTTATTGTTATACATAAATCACTAGCCCTTAGTTAAAACTTGCTGATGACCTAGGTTACTGACCTATAAAGGTCAAGGGTCATTCAAATATCCTGTGAATAAAATGGGTATTTAGGAAAAGTCTCGATACATGACCTCCGTCCCTTGAGTATCTCGGTTAGGCCAAAAATGCTCCAAAACTGGCATTGGAATGAGTCTTTGCTCGCACAATTAATAATTAACTTCTAGCTAAGAGTTAATAACATCCTAGTAGGTATTTAATTATTATTTTATTGATTAAATTTCAAACAATAAGCTAGGTTTCATATTTCTGTATCTGGAATTACGAATTTAAAATATTTTAAAAACTTTTTGCTAAATTTTGCTATCATAAAATGCTTTCTTATAAAGCCCTACGAGCCCTTAATGAAATCATCAAAATTTTGGTTGCCCTTCGCCTCATCCCCTACTACTGGAACCCTGATACCCGGAAATTTTACATTATCAAAAAATTAATCAGAGTTTGGAAGATCAGGCTCGGATTTCATGTTTTTATGTTAATTTTTGTCATTGGCATTTATTCCATTGGATTGGTGCATTTTTGGCGGGAAATTCCAATTTTTCATATCGTTGTGACGCTTTTTCTCATTTCTGTGATTGTCATGATTGCCGTTTTATATTCTTTTTATCTGTATTGTTGGGAAAGATTTTTTCATATTTGGAATATGCTCTCTGAAGCTGAACAGAATTTTGGTAAGATAATAAAAAATGTAATAGTTTTCAAACAAAATGGCAAGTGGTTCAGAACGTTGGCTTTAGACTTGGCTCTGGAAGTGAGGGCGCGGGTTCGATTCCCGGTCGAGCTTACTTTATTTTCCAATTTCTAATAGCGTAATATACATATTTATGTGAAAGTAGGTTCACTGTATACCCTTTATGGGAGAATGAAATAATATAGCCTTTATAAGTGCGTGTTTTAATTTTTTTAACTTTTTTTAATTGGCAGACAAAAAGATGGTACTCCACGAACCGCCAGAGAACATCCTGGACAACATTTACAAGTTCGTTTTGTATCATCTCCAATCGCTGCCTTTGACCATCGCAGTCGCCCTCTACCTCATGCAAGTCCCCCCAAAACCACTGGAATTAATCGTGACTTTGATTCTAAACTGGAACTTTTCAAGCTCGTATAAAACACTTGCTCTCTCAGACTTTAGCTACAGACTCTCCGCATTGCCCCGAATTTTAGTAACTCTTGTGGAGACCTATTTTGTATACTGCGGCATTTGCATACTAATCTTTACTCTCATCTCCAAATTGATTTTCATCACTGTACTCAATAATCACCAATCGACGCTTTGGTAAGTTAAAAAGCTATAGAAACATGAACGCCAAAACGTAAACTCGACCGGGAATCGAACCCGAGCTCTCAGAATCACTTCTGAAGCCAGCGTGCTGACCAATCAGCCACAGAGTAATTCTTTATCAAAGACTCTTCAAATGAGGAATTTCAAATTATCTCTCGCATAATCTAACTACTAAGAAATCGTTTTCAAACAAGTTTTGATTAGCAATTTGGCGCCAATTTTAAGTTAGTTTTTAGTTGCTAAATATCGCACAGAATAGAATTTGTACGTTTGAAGAATCGATAACTTTACTTTATAACAAACTTTTTGGAAAGTTTTGTCAACATGGTATCTTTACCATGTTGACAAAAAAACATTTAAAAAAAACGTTTAAAAACGTTAAAAAGTGTTGACCAGTGACCTTGTATAATAAGCTTATTATTACAGAATAATATACTTTTATATCTTTTTATAGTATTTATATGGAGTCATGTCGTCGTATGAAAAACCCATGGATATTTCTGCGCCGGAAGGAAAAATTTCGACATCTTTATCATGTTTCACAAATTTCGAATCGGTAAACATTTTCAAAAATTTTCTAAAATTTTCCTGGTCTCGGGCTTTTGCATGTTAAACCTCACGCAAAGGCTTCAGAAAGCTCATAAAAATCTCAAGATATAACAGCGCCCCCATTAAAAAAATTTCAATTTTTTTAAAATTTCAGTGAAGTTGGTAATTTGGAGAATAATTTGATGCCCTTCATGATCTTTCTATTAGCGGTCCAGTTCATCACAGCTCTCTTCACCTTTATTCGATTTCACGAGAAAATGCCATTTTTTCTAAATTGGCTCCTTTTTATGACCGGCTTTGGGAATATGGGAGCTTATTTCCTACTCTGCTACTTTACCTCGAGGATTTCACAAAAATCTGAATTATTTTTATTTTTACACAAAACCATCGTTTTAGATGGGTCAAAGTCAAAGGTCATGGAGAAGTTGATCATAAATGCCTTCAAGCCAATCAGGATTGATATTGGACCTTTTGGAAAATTCGAGAAAGAAACTTTCCCCACAATTTTCCTACATTTAATTCAATATCTTATTGAAGTCCTCATTACTTTTTGATTGAATTTAACCCTATTTTGTTATTTCCCCCTATATTCTTGGCCTAAATTTACCCTAGTATAAATTTATTTTTAAAATCGAAACCTTAATTTATATTATGTATATCTGATTCTTATCGTTAGCATTTTTTCCTTACATAACATTCAATATTATTTTATATTAGGGCACTTATCAAATCAATTTTAAATATTTAATAACTGTCCTAAAAGCTTTTTGAAATTTTTTTAAACTCAAATATAACACACTATAAGGTCATATATTTCCTATTTTTAAATAAAATTTATTCAAATAATTCATATATTTATATATCCTAGAAATTATTATGATTTTTATAAAATTTAGTTTATTTTTAATAATTATTTCATTAAATATAGTAATTTCAATTGTAATTCTAAAAAGCTTAACAAATCCACATGATAATTTTATAATAAATTCAATAAAATCAATAAATAATCTTGATAATAGAATTTGTCTAAATATTTTTACAACTTTTTACGCTAAATCATCATCCAAAATACCCAAAATTCTATTCAACGAAACTATAATAATTTCTCAAAATTATTCAAAATTTTGTTTCCTATCAGTGATTTTCCAAAAATTTGATACAAATAGACTCATAATACTTGACCAATTTAACCTACATATTTTCATTGGACGTTCGCCATATTTAGAAATATTTTTACAGAAAATTCAAACCTTGAAAAAAATTCGAAATATTATCGGAATTTTTGAAAATAATCACAAATTTTGGGTATTAAATGAACTGGGTGTGTTTCAAAGTTCAAACCAGCCAAAATTCTGGACAAATAGATTATTTTTGAATAATCAAAATTTGATAATTTCAGCTGGGAATATGATTCCATTTGTTGTAGTTGATAAAAATGGGATTGTCTCAGGAGCTCATTTTAAAATGATTGAAATTTCGAGCTCTTTTTATAATTATAGCTTCACTTTGAAAAAATCAAGTGGGACTGGAATCAGGTTAATATTTTTTTTGTATTCGAGTTGCAATTACGATTACGTTTACTTGAAAAAATTAATGAATGCGGAAATACGCTATATTATAAACTATAAAATACCGTACAAGAATAATATACAATTTTATTTTACTGAAACTACTATTGAGAACTATGTAACATATTCAGTCAAATAACTAACTTTTTAGAATTATTTAAATGAGGTAATTTTGACAAATTTTGAATTTTGGTCAATTTTGATTTTTGACAAATTTTTGGAAAACTTTTTTAAATATTAACGAATTTTGATCAATTTTGAAAAATTTTAAGCAATTTTAACTTATTTTGTTAAAATTCTGGAAAATTTAAAACATGGTTTGGATTTACAGATTATTTAGCCAAATATCAGTAATTTAGGTATTTTTAAACATAAATTTAAACCTAATTAAACGAATATTTTGTGTCAAAATTACCTGATTAAAAAAAATTGTATTCTTAATCGTACAAAAGGTACGATTACAAAAGTTAAAACGTAATCGATTAAGATTACGTAATCGTTTAGCTACCTGAAAATGTAATCGATTACAGTAGTTGTAATAGTAATCATATAATGGTGTAATCGATTACTTTCAACATTATGCAGGTTAGGAAATGGTACTTGGACAGGATTTACAGGTGATTTGGTTCATCGAGACTCTGACCTGACCTTGAGTATGACGAGTACTTTTGCAAGAAATCAAGTAATTGACACCTCAAAATCTTTCCAACAAGATGGTCCATCTTTTGCGATTGCAAGTCCAAATATTCTCATAAGATCTGATGGATTTTTACTTCCTTTCCAACTCATTTTGTGGCTCCATCTAGTGGGGGTTTTTATTTTTATTGTACCAGTTTACTATTTGAGTTTGAGACAAGATATGAAGAAAGGAAATAAGTTTTTATCTGTGCTCATTCCATTAGGTAAAATAAGTCATAATATCATATAAGAAAAAATAATATAAGACGATGAATTAGCTAACTAGGACTTAAACAACAGCTCTTTAGCAGTTGATTATAAACTGGACGATAAAAGAGATGAAGGCATCTCAATTTTCCCCATTTTCAGGGGTCAAAGGTTAATTTTCTGGTTAAATGGATGTCATATTCAAATTCAGATCTCCGTCATTTATAACCTTTAGAAACACTTACATTACAAGCTAAAGCATTTTTTGGGGTCAAAGGTCAAGTCCCAGGTCAAACGGACATCAAATTCTGAATCTCCGTCATCACCCCTAAAGCCACTTTAACCTCATTTTCGATTTTTCCCATTTGATTAACATGGAGGACCCTTATTGGGCCCCCTCAACCCCAAGGGGTGGGGCAATTTGAAATTTTTTGTCGAGCATGCACACAACTAAACCCTGTAAGGGTCCTTCTTGCCAAGATATGTACAGTAGTTCTCTAGTTATCCTCTGGACAAACTGGAAAACAGACAGATAGACAAACAGACAGACAAACATAAAGATAGACGTACAAAGTGCAAGCAAATTTGAATAGTAAGTGCTCGCTTCGCTCAGCTAAAACTATATTTCTCTCTCAGGTTTATTTGTGGAGCAAGACCTTTGGATCCATAAATCAAGGACTAGATTTATTTCCATAATTTGGATATTGGCAAGTTTAATTTTGACTACAGGCTATCGTGGAAACCTCGTCTCCTTCATTACAAAGCCAGACAGGGAAATTGTCCCAGAAAATTTTGAACAACTCGTTGAAATGCAAGACTTTAAAATAAATTTCAACTACATGGGTGGAACAGCTTATGCATATTTCAATGGGTCTAGGGGAGATACAATTCCTGGGAAACTTTTAAAAAGATTTATTCTTGAACCAAAAACAGACATTTGTTTAATTAGAGCCCTTATGGAGAAGAGAACAGTTTGCATCAGTTGGTTTTTAGCATTAAAAACTGGAATTGAAGGGAATGTAACTATAAAAAGAAATTTTAAACCAATGGTTTTTGCACAAGATCTAATTTTTAAAGGACTTATTTGTTTTGGACTAAAAAAGAATTCGATTTTTACAGAATCTTTCAATCGAATCTCGGAAATATTTAGGGAAAGTGGTTTGGCATCTGTTTTTTATAATCAGGTTATGAAAAATCGATCAGATGTTGGAATCCCTTGGCTTAAAAGCCAAATGAACAAACCCATTTTTAAATTTATTCAATTAAAAATTAACTCGGATGAAAATGAAAACAGGCCTTTTAGTTTGAAACATGTTTCTGGAATATTTTGGATTCTTATAGCCTGCATTATTGGAACAAATTTAGCATTTATTTTTGAATTTTTTCAATTTATAAACAGATAAAAGTATCCTAAAAAAATATTCAAAAAATACCTATATGCATAAACATGTTAATTAATAAATAAAATGCAAATTTAGATTATAATATATAGAGCTATTTATACAAAAAAAAATTGTTATTTTAAAATTAATGATACACATTTTCTTAAATTAATAATTAAAAAAGTCGTTCAGTATAAATAATTAATAATTAACTAATTAATTATCTTTTATAGTCTACAATAAAATAATTAACTAATTAATTATCTTTTATAGTCTACAATAAAATAATTAATAATTAACTAATTAATTATCTTTTATAGTCTACAATAATTAATTTATGGTATGCAATTAATTAAAAAAATTAATGGAAATTTTATCCATTGAAGTTATTATAATTAATTATAATAGCTTAAGTAACTTAAGTACCTTATATACTTATACTTATAATTTATTTATTCTGTAAAAATAAATAACAAACCTTGGCACATTTAACCTTGGTATACATCCAGTATGAAGAACACTTGTCTATAAATCATTTCTTTCAACCGAATCATTAAACTTATTAAACTTGGTTAATTAGTTACATATTATATCGTAGGTTGATTAATTATTATTATTCTTAATAATAATAGTTAAAAATAAAATGTAAAATGTAAAATACACACTTTTATGGTTTCGTAAAATATTGATTGCTTTTGTGCAAATTGTGGTATTAATCCTATCATGGATAATTAATTATTAGGATGTCCTTGAAAAATTTTGGCATTTATACTTTGCGAGTTATGTAAAAATTAATTAGATTATAGTTGGTTAATGTAAAAGCATTTTCTAATTATAATTTTAAAAAATGACACATTTGTTGAAAATATTTTTAGTATTTTTAATTTGCTCAAAATTTGTGACATCTTGGCCATTTAAGGCAGACAAAATCCGGGGTGTAAATCTTGGTGGTTGGCTTGTCCTTGAAAAATGGATCACACCAAAATTATTTGAAAATATGCCTGATAGGATTGATGACGAGTTTAAATTAAGCCAGTATTTAGGCTATGAAGAAGCTAATAGACGTTTGACAAATCATCGAAATACTTGGGTCACTGAGACTGACATCATTTCGTTAAAAAACTCTGGAATTAATTTTCTACGAATCCCAATTGGGTATTGGGCAATGGAAATTTTCTATCCAGAGCCATGGGTATGGGGGTCCTGGAATTATGTGGTTAGGGCTTGTCAATGGGCCAGAAAACATGGTCTTGAAGTCATGATTGGTAAAAATTTAAATTAATTAGTATGGTATAGTATATAGAGAGTGATTGTATGTGAATAACTCTGTGACATGTTTTTTGAGAAACTATAAAGTGTATCTGAAAGTATATGAACAAACTTATGGTAAAAATTTGAGAAATTTTGAAGCATTAAGAGATATTTTAAAAATTAGTTCAAAAAATAGTTCAAAAAGTAACATTTTGGATTTTGCTAAATAATGTGAAAGGGAATAAATAAAATTCATGATGTTACTTTCTCCAAAAAAGTAAATTTTTTGAGCTAATTTTTAAAATATCTCAAAATTCTTAAAATATTTTCCAAACTTTTACGATAATCAAATTTGTTCGTCTACTTTCAGATACTCCTAACTGTTTCTCAAAAAACATGTTACTTTAAGGTATTCACATTCAAACA
>JAQIXA010003897.1:0-12734 GCA_034699045.1 Nanhermannia cf. coronata Gr-Ori-00579 | reverse complement strand
TAAGGTTTAGACCTTATGGTTTAGATCTAAATGGTTAGACAAATCAGGGTTTAGAGCTACTCCCCGGATACGCAGACAGACCATTATAACCCAAAGATATTCTTTGATATCAAAATTTTAAAATTATATTCCGATGATTGATCTTTAGGTTTAAAATTTTGTAAGTTTTTGTATTTTTAATTCATTTTGGAATCAAAATACAACACTATTTAAAAATTTGATTATTTCAAATTGGATATTTATATTTGTAAAAGTAGGATTTAATATAAGACTTTAGTTTAATTTCATCTCTATATTTTGGTTGAATTTACCCCTATATTTTTGGTCTTACTTTAACCCTGTACATGTATGAAAATAATCAAAAATATTTTTAGTTTACCTAGTATAAGTTAGGTTACGTTTAAAATTAAAAAAAATAAATTTAGGGTTAATTTCACACAGAGGTCGAGTCGTAAAGTTACATAAAAAACATAGGGGTAAATTCAACCAAAATAGGGATGAGAGATCCAATATAACCCCTAAACAAAATAATTTTTGGTATTTTGACTTGTCCCAGGATAAACTTGCATATTTGTTGAAACCATTTTGAGAAACCAAACCAAAGCCAAAGGTTCCATAAATAATACTCGGTTTGAATAAGTAAATGAGAGTAAAGGTTATGGTAAAATGCATATTGGTGTTAGAATTTAGAATCCAGGGAATTCCTCAGACTCAGACTACATAGATACAGATACAAATACAAATAAAAACATAATAATACTAGGACTACTATATACTAGTACAAATAGTGATAGAGAAAATGCGAAAACTCGTTTAAATTACAACCAAAAAGCGACGAATTAAATATTTCCCTAAGGATATCGGAGGATACACAGGGTCTAAAATCATACACATTTACTCAAATTCCAAAAATGTCAAAATCAGATGCATTTTAGCTTTTAATTTAATCCCATTTTGGTTTAATTTACTCCTATTTTTTTAGGCCATCTTTACTTTTGTATGAAATTAACCCAAATTTTTTAAATTTTTTTATCATAATAAGTATAACCTAAACTAAACTAAACTAAAAATATATTGGGTTCATACAGGTAGGGGTAAAATTTGACTTGGAATATAGGGGTAAATTCAACCAAAATAGGGATGAAATGAAACATAAATACTTCTGAACTATCTATAATCTGCCCCTACCTCTAAATATTACTTTTCAGGTGGGTATATTTAGACATCCTGAATTTTTCAAGTCTAGAATCTAGATGCAAATTTTGAACAAACTTAAGAAATTTTAAAGCAAATTTTTGATCAACCAAAAGTTTTCGGGTTAAAACATATGTAAATTTGTAAATTTCTCATTTTTTTAAAATCTAAATATGAGTAATATTTTGACTTTTTTTGATAATTTTGTATTAGCCAAATTATCCAGTGTCTTATGGTACATTTAAGAGATAAACTAAAATATATTTAGCCAACTTTTTTCAGTTTCTTTCTGACAAATTCAAAGATCTTTTCTAGAGGACTTGCTTTCTCCAGACACTCCAGAGCAAGGAAACATATTACAAATTATTTTGCATACGCACGACGAGCCCAAAAAATTTCCCAAAGTACCAATTTACATTTACTTATTATTCACACCATCACTAGGCCTCTTATATGGAGAATATGTATCTGTATACATAGGGTGTAGAAGAGGATACAATTTACCAAAAAACCAAAAGAAAACTGCAATATTTAGAAATTTAGACCCTGAAAAACTTGAGAAATTTTAAGAGCTGAGTATCAGAGCAGAACCAAGTAAAACTTGGATCAGTAATTAGAATATCTTTTAAGGTTTCAAGGTAAGTAATTCAATAACAAAATATCCAAATAAAATTTCAAAAATCCTACACTTAACTTGGTTCTACTATATGAAGGATTACAACTTAAAAAATTTTTAAATCTTGAGATTTTATTCTCGATTTTGGAGTTTTTCTGATAGTTTTAGACCTCTAGGTCAGTCAGGGCACAAGTAACATTCTCGATCTAAAAAATCTAAAAAACCAATTTTTTGTCAAAAACCAATTTCAAAATCAATCAAATCTAAAGTTTTTTAAACCAAATTTGACCTTGTAAAAAACTTTATGGATTCTTACAAAAATTACAAAAAAAGTGCCAAATTTGCCCATATAAATTTGGATAAAATGCCCATAGTCCACGTGTATAAGGTCTAAATTTGTTCATTATAAATTCTCATAATTTTGAGGAAAAAAGTCTTTTGTGTAATTTTGTGTCCTAATCTTAATCCTAAGAGGTTTTTCCTTTACAAATTTCGAAGCAAATTGCCTCATGATCTGAGCAATACACAGTACTAGGACTATTAGTAGGTTGGGTGCTTTTATCTACTTACATAATATAATATAAGAGAAATATTTATATTTATAAAAATACTATGTAGTAGTAGATGGGGTTTAGAAATTAGAACATTTTTATGATCACAAGGACTGATTTACATTCAAAGTATATTGCATTACCATAAGATCCCATAACCAAACTAAAGAGAGAAAAAAAAATCATCCAGCTCAGCCCCAGCACCATGTGTGTTTCTCGAATAATCAAATTTCCCTGAAATTATGGCACTATTAAAGTGTACAGTAAAAATGAGTTTAGAAAACTCTAAAGATATCCCAGAATTTTGTACTTTAAAATAACCCTTTAGACACTATACCCTTTAGATTGGTAGCAAAACCAAAGAGAAATTTGACAAAAATTACAAAAATTTGCAAAATAATGGAATTTCTTAAAGGTAATTTTTGTATTACTCGTAAAAAACCCAAAAATTGTTTCAAAATTGTGTAAAAATTGCTGAAAAAAGTAAATCTATCGCTTAAAGTATCATCAGAAAATTTTGCCAAAAATGTCTGAAACTGACCCCTAATGGCCCCTAAGGCCTGAAAATTAAACAAAACTATTGAATATAACCCTAAAATTGACCTTTTTATGTGCAAAGTATCTTAAAAATAAATTTCTATTCTTCTATTCTAAAACTAAACACATTAGAATACAGTATTCTGAATACTAAACGATCTTTATGAAAATTTTTAGGAAATTTCGACTGATTTTTAAAAAATTGGAGTTTATTCTCAAAAATTTCATTTTTTGATATTTTGCTGTAGATTATGTGTAGGTTTGGTCAAAATCTCTTGTATTTATTTAGATTTAGTAAAAGTAAACTAAATTCTGTAATAGTACTAGTACTACTACACTAGTACTAGTAGAAATAGTGCTGTATTTCTGTGCATTTCAAAGGTCTAAATATTATTTGCATACTAGCAATAGTAATATTTCAATTCTGGGCTCCTCGGATGAGAGATTTCATTGCTCAACCACATTTTCATTTCAAAAACAAAATAAACTTGCCAATCTATACTATACTACAATTACATAATACAATGCTTATACTATATAATGCTTTCTAGCTAGAAAATTTAAACTAAATTTTCAAATTTTGCACAGAAACTGAGACCTCATTATTCAAAACTTGTAAGGAATAGGAATCAGAGAACAGACTGGTATTAGATCAAAATAAATTATTTGAAATTCTGATCAATTCTTTCTATACCTAATTGTATTATTTAGTAAAGTATGTTAAGAAAGCAGTAAAATCTAATACTACTTCAGTTTAGGCACTTTTTAGACATATATACTCAAGTATTATGATATACCCTGCTGGTTATATTGTATTATATAAAGTTTAAAAGTCTCAAAATCAGAATTTTTTACAAAAAAATTTGCTTTTTTTACCATGTAAATCGCCATTTAAATTAAACAGTAAGTTGAATTTGAAAAAATTCATTTTACAAAGCTTCAATTTCTCTTACTAGTATAATATTCTATAGTTTTTTTTCACTATAACGGCATCTGTCTTATCACTTGACGTTATAAAGAGGTCGTTAAATAGGTTGAAATGTAAGTACCTTTTTTCATACTGAACATGCCTATAGTACCCTATGCCTATACATTAGGATAGGGCATAAAAAAATGTGCAAATCTCAAAACAACTTGAAATTTTTAATTTTGATATTTCATTAAACTAACTACTAGGGATATCTACGAGTATAATCTAGGCTATAGGTATAAACGATATTTACTTTTAAGATATGAACATTAAAAAGGCTATAAAGGTCAGTTGTATTCTTCTTATTATTCTATTTAATTCAAAGACTAGAGAGACTATAGATAGTATAGATAGAGTAGATTAAAGAACAAGTTTATTTATTTTTTTCTCTCTTGATTTGTACTTAAGTTTATCATCAAAAGAGTTTTATTTTAAAAGGGCAAGTGAGATAAGGCAAGTTCTTTGAGCTCGTTATTACTTAAATCCACAGAATACTCGAGTACTAACATAGCCTACTATAGTCTACTATAGTCTAGAAAGGATTTCTCATAAAAGCCTTTCGGAAATGAGATCCTAGGACTAGACCTCTAGGTTTTGGATCCTAGACCAGTTTATTTATATATTTTATATCTGATACTATACTAGTACTTTATACTAGTGTATAAATCTCAGTTTTTGGGATTTGAGTGATGAATCTTTCACTTTTGCTTAAAACTAACTTTCCCCACAAAACACGACTTTACTATACTTTCTCTATATAGTGTACTCATTCATACTCGTATATAGTTAAGTAAATGTTTTTTTGGAGAAAATAAGTGAGATAGGAAATGAAGATAATAAGTGTATAAGATCATTCTCTATTATGTATAATCGGATTTTGTACACTTTCCAAGGCCAAAATGTCAAAAAATTATGATTTGAATATGAAATCTAGGTATACAAAATGAATTTTAAGATAAGGGTCACTATCACTTTTCGATAAAAAGTTTGAATTGACAATGCCGAACTGGAAATAATTGACCTGATTTTTGATTAAAAATTAGACATACTCGTAGGTGAAGGGAATCCTTGTATTTCAAATTTTCAAAAAAAAAAAGACAATGTAGCATGTGAACTTGAACAAGGTATTGACTTCAGATAAGGCCCTAATCTGACTTTTTAAAATCAAAGGAACTCTTCGGCTTTCAGGCCTTTGCATCTTATGCCTCATATAAAGGCCTGAAAGCCCATTATAACCTGAAGATACCCTTTACCTATATAAACCATATAGGAAAAGAAAAAAACTTGGATAGCTCATTTTTTGACATATAAATTAGCATTTCTAACAAATTTTCTCGTTTCTTGTAAAACTCCAAGGATTCCTTATGTTAGATCTATAATGATTTTCGACAAATTCGTCTGTTTTCCAAAAAGGTTTGGCCTTTAAATAAAATACATACTTTGAACAAATTTTAATTTTAAAACCTATATTCTTAATCATAATCTCTCAAGTATCTTAAAATAGTTGAAAAATTAGGCGGTCGAGATAAACTTTTTAAAACTGACTTTTTTAAGACATCAAACCAATTATATATAATACCTAGGTACTTTTTCAAAAAAAAATTATATTGGCCCGATGTTAATCAATAAATCAAGCCTAAAATACAAATATTCGTGGTTTTTAAACTAGAAATTATAGACACTATTATATATACCAAATAGATACATATTTTTACAAAAATACTACCTAAACTAGAATCACTAGTTTAGTATAATATATTGACTATGAATGTAAAAAATTTAAAATTTCTAAGAAATTTCTAAGAAAATTAGTTTCTGCTTAACAAAATGTCAAAATCTTTATACCAGAAATTTTACACAAAATGAGCTTAAAAATTTCAAAAAGGCGTAAAATTAGCTAAAATATAAAAAAATTACTTTTTTTTGATATTTTGAAATTTGACGCTTATTTCTTGATTTTAAAAGTAAGTGTGGGGTTAGTGGCTTACACTTATGGTCTTTATAAGAATCCAAAAACGCAGAACTTGACATCCCAGTTGAACTTAAGAAAAATTAAAGCTTTATTTTCCAAGTCTAGTACTATAACACTAGTAGTCTAAATAGTGATATGAAATATTTAAGAAATATGGCTGGCTGTTTGTTTCCATTAGAGTAACGATGATGGATGTACCTCACTGTAAGACTGTAATAAAGACTAGGGGGCAGTATATAGTCTAGTTATAGGCCATAAAGAGTTAATCCAATTAAATCTTCTTTAACTTAAGCCTATGACTTAAACTACCATTTAATCCGAATTATACACTGAAGGTAATCATACACAGCCCCTCTATTTAATGACTAAATATTAATTAAAAACATGCCTTATCTACCTAGTTGAATTTGAACTTGTTTGCTTTTAAATAAAAAATCAACTTTTGAAATAGGTGTAAAAAAACAGTAAAATAGGTGTAGATTTGGGATAGTTTGGTAAGGTTTTTGAAAGGGGGTTTGTGGATAGGAAATGCCAATACCTTGATCGCAGCTTTTGTAGTGCAATATTGACTCAAATTTTTGCCTAAAACTCAATTTTGATAATCATATTGGCAAATTCAGATGCAAATAACTCCAAAACTGAAGCGGAAATATTCGAAAATCTTCAAAAAAACTGACTGAAATCGTGAAATATAAGAATTTTTAATGATTTTCGAATATTCCCGCTTCAGTTTTGGAGCTGTTTGGAGCGGAATTTTCCAAAATGATTATCAAAATTGAGTTTTGGGCTAAATTTTGCGTCGATATAGTACTACAAAAGCTGTGAACAAAGTATTGGCATTTCCTATGCACTAATCCCGGGCACCCCTTTGTACTTTTATAGCCTGTTTTCTCCTAAACTAGCTGATTTTTTGACTCGAAACTTATGTATCTTTATCTAGAGATAGCCAAGATATTCTTGAACAAAGAGGCCAAAATAACAAAAATGACAACTGGTTTAATTGAAAAAAAAAATTTCTACTTAAAAATAGAAAATGGGTCGTTAATGAATCTTAAGATTTCTAAACCAAAATTCAAGTGCAAATTTTTCGAATGGCATAATTATATGCCTCTTTATGTATCTAAATAATTTATAAAAAAAGTTGCTAATTTTTACAACAAAAATGGATATCTTTAGGTTTTAATGGGTTTTCTGGCCTTTATATGAGGTTAAACATGCAAAGGCCTGAAAGCCTGAAATATATCCTTTCAAAAATTAAGTGTAAGATTATGTTAAAAGAATTTTTGAGCAAATGTTTCGAATCCAAAACTTTATGAAAAAAGTGATATTTATTAGGTATTTTACTTTGGGATTTTGAATGCACTTATTCAGTACATTTTTATGGTTTATAAATAAAGTACCTTTGCTATAAGATAGTCTCTAAAGCTAAGTATCGGTAGTACTACTGCTCTTTAGAGATCTTGAGTATTTATGTCTAAACTTATTTTTGTTAAAAGTAAAGTAATACTTATATCCTTAAGTATCTAAAGTCCTACACAATAAATGGATTCATATTTCTATAACAGTAGATACTATTATGGAATATTGCAAAGTTTTTGGCTAAAAAAAATAACAATTTGTATCAATTTAATACAAATGGAAAAAGTAAAGTATAATTTAGATACTTTTGGATTATCTAAAACTTTCCAAACTCTTATGGAATCAAATGTCAAGAGAAATATGCCATTTAATTTCACTACCTAGCTACATTAAATTCGAAATATATTTTAAAAGATGAATTTCCAGGAGTTGTTATCGAATTTATAAAACAAACAAGATTGTACCTTACTCTTATTTTTTGCCTTTTTACTAAAAGTATCAGCAGAGATAGAACAGAGTAGGAAGCAAAGAAATGCTCACTTCCGGTACTTTATTTGGTTTAAAAAAAAGTTCAAAATCTCTCAACAAGAATCTTGAAAATAAAAAACAAAAGAGTGGAAAAATTAGAGGGCTGAGATTTTGTCGATAAATTTTTATACATTTTTGGGTTCAAAGGTCATTTTGAAAATACCAAAGTGTCCAAAACTTATCTAAAATTTTACTTTTTTGCAAAAATCGATGCTTAAATCTTATGACTTTATTTCAAAACAACGTTTTCGAGACTAAATGTATCCATTAGAACTGCACATAAATGAAATTTGATCCAAATTTTGATATTTTTGATAAGGCGATCACTAAGATAAGTTTTTCGATAAAAAACTTAATTTGAACTGCCGTTTTGGAAATAATTAACCTGATTTTTGATCAAAAATTAGCCATAAGTTGCTTGGATGTTCGTTTCATATGTTCTTTTCAATATTTCATATTTGAAGAACAAGGTAAGGATCTCAGATGTTGACATAAGAGTCTAAATACTAAATAGTATAGAGCCCTAAATAAACCTAAATTTTTAAAATACTTGATGTTTGGAAATCTTAAAAAGGTCATTTTTCAGATTCTAATAGGTCAAGAAATATTGCGAAATTGAAAATTTTGTCAAAATTTTGACATTTTTGAAACAAGTTAGGTACTTTAAAATAGCTTCTGAAATATCGAGAAATCGAAATAATTGGGCAAAATTTTGACATTTTTGGAAGAATTTAGATAAAACCAGATTTAGAAAAAGTCGATAAATCGAAATATCAAAAAATTGATCAAATTTTTCAAATTTTTGAAAGAATTCATGCTAAAATAACATTCGAACTATCGAGAAATTGAAAAAATTGGGCAAAATTTTAAATTTTTGATATAATTTGGATTAAAATAGGTCATGAAATACTCATAAATTGACAAAAATTGGTCAAAATTTTGACAATTTTGAAATAGATCATATTAAAATAGGTTTAGAAAGCTCAAAAACTTTAAAAAATTTCAAGAATTTTTGCAAATCGTTTCATCAAATCTTCAAATTTTTGAAATTTTGATAATTTTTATTAAAAAATGCTAAGAATTTTACAAAAATTTACAAATTTTTTGATATTTTCAAATGGGGAAAGTGTATAGTAAACTAACTGGGTTAAGAAAGTGATATTTATTGAAACAATAAAAATCTGTGAGTGTAGGGGAAATGTACAATTTCCTTTCGACAGTTCCAAACTATACTTACATATGTATCGTAGTATGTACTAGATAGTATTCTGTAATACAAGTATCAAATTATCTATTACACTTTCTCTGTCAAGTTTATTTTTCATTTTTCCCTCTACTACTACTTGTCATATCAAAATAAATTTTATTTTTTAGACTTGTGTAATATATGTACTACTAGGACTAGTACTATGTAGTAAATGTGAGGTTTACATGAAGTCTACATTAATAGAGAGATCGAATAAATCATACAGATTAAAATCTAGGTAGGGTACATACTAATAGTAGTTGGAAAAAATCTTGGGTTTTTTTTTTGAATTTTCTTACCAGAACGAGAAACCAGCTGAATTCTACATTTTTCATAACATAAAAAATAACTAGTTTAACACGATTTCACAAGTAAAAGTATCTCAAGTTATAAAAAAATATATTACTAGCATCAGTTTTCTATTTGAAATCCTAGTTTTCGTCCATTTGAATATGAAATCTAGGTTTTAAAAATGAATTTTGAGATAAGGGGAAAGTTTGTATTTTTCGATAAAAAACTTGATTTGAAATGCCGTTTTGGAAATAATTAGCATGATTTTTGTTCAAAAATTAGGTATAAGTTGCATCAACCAGTTCATGTCTTCATTTCAATTTTTCAAATTCAAAATGGTAGAAATATTAACTTGGAGAACAATGTAAGGATCTCAGATGTCGACATAAGAATCTAAATAATATGGAGCCCTCAGCCCTTATACACATTAATTTAAAAAATACTTGATTGGAAATCTTAAGTTCATTTTCTGGCAAATATTTGAAATTTTTAACAAATTTTCTCGTTTCTTGTAAAACTCCAAATGTATTTATGTTAGAGATAATTTGATTTTTGAAAAATTTACAAAATCTGAAATTTTTGAAAAAGATTTATATTTGAAATGAAAGTAATGTCATGATTTGAACACATATTTACTTTAGAACCTATCTAAATTTTCAAAATGAATTTTGAGATTTAAGGGTCACAATTACAATAAAATGTTTGTTTTTCGAAAAAAAAAGTTTCAATTGACTATGCCGAATTGGATATAATTGACCTGAAATTTGATCAAAAATCAAAAATCAGATATATGTGTGGATACTGTGTGGATATATGTGTGGATATCAGATACTATTTTCTAATTTTCAAAATAATAATGACTACTCGTAATATGATCGGACCAGCTCAACTTGAACAAGGTAATGACTTCAGATCTGATCCTATAAAATTCAATCTGGCGTTTTTAAAAAAACTTGAAAAAAAATCTTAAAAATTTCATTTTTAAGAAATTTTATCGTTACTTGTGAAACTACAATTTCTCAATGTTAAATCTAATGTGATTTTCAAAAAAATCTGAAAGAATCTATTCTGCTTTCAGGCTTTTGCATATTAAACCCCAAATAAAGGCTTGAAAGACAAGATATCCTTTTAGATTTAGCTTTTAAATGTAGGTAATAATATCAGGACTTGAATAGATTATTTATTTTAGAACCCTAAAACTATCTACTACTCCCTATTAGAACCTAGATCTGATCGTGAGATCCTTAAGGGTACTCAAAATTTTCGAATTCAGACCTCTAGTGCCAGAAACTTTAAAAAATTTCTCAAAATTTCAAATTTTAATAGGTATAGGGTACTTGATAAGCTTTATATTTTTTTAGACTTTTTTCTTTATTAGACTGAAATTAGTGTATGTTTACTTGCCATATAGTAAGTGTGTAAATCTTGGCATAAAGAAATGAGTAAAATAATACTTGTATGGCTCCCCGATATTGATTAGTAAAAAAACATAGTTCTAAGACTTATGGCCAGAAATTCTGCAAGTTCTGCGAGTAAAAATAAGTAAGTAAGAAAGGAGAGAACATGGAACTCAAATGAAAAAGGGTGGAGAACTTTTGGTCGAAAAGAAAGAAAGAAAAGGGAAAGTATATTGGAAGGGTTTTTGTGAGAAAGTTGGTGAAAATATCACGAGACAAAAAATATGAGCTGGCTCTGGCCATTTCTTATTTTAGAAATAAGAAAAGATACTTATAAACTATATTTATAGACTCCAGTTTACATTTATATCCAATACCAATACACTAGGGGTAGAATAGGAATAGTTCAGATAAATATTTGAAATTTAAACAGCCTGTTTTCACCAGAACCAGTTGTTATATTGATCTGAAATTTTAATATCTATAACTAGATATGTCTAAAATATTCTCGAGCAAATTTCAGGTCAAATTCGCGTAAAAACAGGCGTTAGGAATTTCAAAAAAGTCTTCAAACTATACTTTGTCTACCCCTACTGTAAGTAGTGCTAGTAGTTTTTGTAAGAAAGGAAATGGTCCAAATTTCTGAGAAAAAACGGAACTTTTGCTCTTTAAGCAAAAACGAAACATTTGATTCAAATACTAGTACTACTGGTACTTACATGGGATTCTCTGAGCTTTTCCCCGGCCAAAAAAGACCTTATCAGTATAAAATGTGTGTAATATTGATGAAATATTACTATACACGTACTTATGGGGGATACTTAATACTTATTGTAAGGGATTTGAGAGTTGACAAGACATTTCCTTTATTATTAAAATGTTTTGGCACTTTGTTCAATAACTTGGGACTAGATTATGGGCTAAAAAATGGCCATTATTTGACTTAAATTTGAACAAAAATCTACAATATCTATACTAGATATCTACCTATATTAGTCAAAATTTTGAAATTTTTTTTAAAAATTCCAAATTCTTATGTTTTCAAAGCCATATTGTCTGTAAAATGAGTTCAGAATCTCAAAAATGCAAAGTCATAGATCACAATATAGTTCGAAATTGCTTTTATTCTAGTACTCTAGTGGTAGTTTAGAAATTTTTGAAACTTTTTTTTGTGATTTCTACAAGTTTTTACAAGAAATTTCTCCAACTTACTTTAATAAGAAATCAAGAAATCATATTAGAAAATAAGCAGAATATACTACAGAGTATTGTAGATAGTGGGGAATAAAAAAGGATTTATTTCCTCGATAAACTGCCAGGATTATAGCTTTTTTTACTAGAGAAAAAGTAAAAAGGTTTCTTTTAAATTATCTATCAAGATACTCAATCAAAAATAAAGTACAAAAATACCTTATACTGCTAGTACTAGTACTATACTACTAGATAGACATCAATTCATTAAAAATGGATTAACTAGAAAGTTTAATTGCAACTTTTTTTTCGCTTTTTGTACAAAAAATTCGTAGAATCAAACTCTTTTTACTTTACTGTTAGTTTTAGCAGCCTTGTCTCAAACTCTGACATATCAATTTATTTTGCCAATTTTTACGATATACTACACTACCTAGTATCAATAAGTACTATATGCAGTAATATCTACTAGTATAGTATAGCATAAAAGTAAAAGTATATATCAAATTTTAGCTTTTTTTAGAAAAATGTAATCCTTAATTGAAACTTATTGTTTCTTCTGGCCCATATGGCCAGCCTTAGATATCTCTAATGGCCAGTCTTGCCAGACTTTTATGAATTTTTAAATCACATGTCCAGCACACATTTGTGAATAAATTTTTACAATTCTGCACTAAAATATGAGTTCTTACATTTACTTTTGGGTTATTTTACCAAGTCTAGATAGTCTAATAAGAAAAATTTGCATTTTTAGAAAATTTATTGACTAATTACCCTTAATAGAGATTTGAATGTATATAGGTATATACAGGGTGACTTGAAAGTCCCTGGGTCCTCTTTGAACGTGAATAACTCAAAGACCATCAGCCCGATTTCCATGAT
>JAQIXA010003896.1:0-12735 GCA_034699045.1 Nanhermannia cf. coronata Gr-Ori-00579 | reverse complement strand
CTGGAATTTCAAAATAAAATAATTTCAGGTTCCCTGAAATTTCCTAGTCATGCCTTTTAAAAGTTTGCCACAGAAGAAGGTGGTATGCCTGGTTGTGATAATTTTTTTAAATTTTTTTTTGCAATTTATAGCCGGCATTGCAAATTATGCCACTAACTGTGTAACTAAAGAGTATGCTAATTTTAATTATTTATAGAAAAAATCTCATTATAACGTATCTCTTCTATAACGTCTCATTTGGAAATTTAGGCACTTTTTACCGCCTTAATAGCTTTAAAAATAATAGTAGTCTAAAAAAAGAGTCATCAATTCACATATTTTTCAAAAAAATTTCAAATTCCTATAAGATTGATGTACTAACGACTAACTCAGCCTCGTACATAACGGCAATTCCTTAAATGATGATCGTTATAGAAGAAGTACTCAGACTGTAACTAAATGTATCTTATAAAAAAATTTTATATTTTTTAGGGCTCCAGGTTTGTCAATATTTTAATCAAATTTTTCAAATCATGACCTTTAGAAGACATTGAAAATATTTAATGTTTTGTATACCTTTTATAGATGCTTTTATTGGTAATTTGATTATTTCAAATAATTCTAAAAATTTTATTTAAAAAATGGTTTTTTTTTGTATAATAATATAATTTAAGATATGAGTTTTTACATTTGCTGGGCCGAGACGGAGGAAGAATGGTCTGACAGTGCTTGCAAAGCTGAAACTAGTCCACCATCTTGTCCAGGAAGTAAGCAAATTAACACTTAATTTTTAAATTTTTTTAAATTTCCCGCTAATTTATAATTTTTACTACAGAAATAACACATCCTCCACCACTAACTACAATACCACCACCTCCACCATATACTGGTGAAGTAAGTCTTTTATATTACAGTAAAACTTCTCTATATAGTATCTTCTCATATAAAGTATTTTCTCTATAAAGTATTTTCTCTATAAAGTATCTTTTTTTTGTATCAGTATCTGTTTCTTTATAAGACTATTTTTTCTCAAGTCTAGTACCCTACTATATATAGGGGCAGATTAGTGTTAGTCCAAAGGCTTTTTTGAATTTATTTAAATTTATTCACCTTGCTTTCTTCTGTCCTGAACTAGTTTGTTTCTTATATTTGACAAAAGTTTATTTTATCCCTATTTTCTGTGATTTTACCCCTATATAATAGGTCAAACTTTAGCTCTGTTTTGTATGATATTAACCCAAATTTATTTTAAAAAATCCTTTTAAAAAGTGATAAAATTATGAAAAAAATGACTCTAGTTTAATTTCACCCTTGTTTTGGTTGAATTTATTCCTATATTTTGCTCTAACTTTACTCCTGGATGAAATTAAACCATCAACAGATCAATTCCCAATAGAATAAAATGTGATGATTTTTTTTTTCAATTTTTAGCCGACAACATTAGATCCAAGTGAGTATGTGGATGAGACGACAGAGGCGGAATCTGGGGGGAATTCAACGGGGAATTCAACCGAAACCGATGAAGATGACGCCACTGAGGCACCTACCGAAGATACCTCACAGGCCACGAGGTCAAAAGTTCAACTTTTCCTCACCATCATCGTCTCAACCCTTATTCTTTCCTATTAAACTAACATAATAATTGACTTTTAAAAACAAAAATTACACAAAATCAATATTTGTACCAAACTAAATGTATCAAAAAAACTAAATCCTGAGATTATTATACAATTAAATTATAATCTGTCTACTAATAAAAGACTTGGAATTATAAAAATTTGCAAAAAAAAGTCCAAGATTGATCTGAAAAAGCAAAAATTGCTCAAAATATTGACTGAATTTTACTATTATTTGAAACTTTTTCTTTATACGAGTATTGTGGAAATGTTCAACTTTAGATATTTTAACCAAAAAATTGTGGAGGAAAAAAGTCCAAAAAAATTGTGGAGGAAAAAAGTCCAAAAAAATTAGAAACAAAATAATTTAGAGGGATTCGAACCCAGGACCCCATTTCTTACTTTAGATTTTGACAAAAAAATTGTGGAAAAAAGTCCAAAAAAATTAGAAACTAAAATAAAAATATCAAAATGAATTTGTCGATTGTGGGATTCGAACCCAGGCCCTTTCTGACTAGTATATTCTCAACATTTAAACTTGCTTTATGCAAATTGATGGTTGAATTTAACCAAAAATAGGGATGAAATTAAATCAGAGCCTTTTATAATGTACTTAGGTACTACTATTTTCTCTAAAATTAGATCAAAAAATATTTAGAAAATTATTCCTTTTATTTACATAAACGTTTTTTGGTTTCAAACTTAATGAATGCATTATGGTATGTACAAATAATTACAAAAATATTTTAGTAATAATTATCTCACTTATAGTTATCCTTAATAAGCTTTATAGTGGTATTCCTATCTCAATTTTCAATTTGAAATCCTGGTTTTTAAGTCCATTTGATAACGAAATCCAGAATTTCAAAATTTAAATTCGAGAAAAAAATATCACTTTTTTAATTTAATAAGTTCGTTTTACAATATGACTCTTATTTTGGTTTGTTTTTTTGACTAGTTTAAACTTGAAAAAATTTTCAATTTTGCCGCCTTAAATTGTCAACTGTCCAATTGAACTAAATTTCGCCCTGTGGATTTCAAGGGTTCCCATTTGAGAAGTAAATCGCGGTTTATTTGAATTTTCAACATCCTTATCAGATTCAGATTCAGCTGGTGGTAGAATTTCATTTAAAATTTCAACTTTTTTAATTTTTCCCGCGTTTTTAACCCTTGGATTACATTTACGTTCGAAAAGTGTAATGTTAAAGGGAGCGCAATTATTTGAAATCCCATCGATCCGTTTGATGTCGCCTGGGGCGAGGAAATCATAGTTTTGGAAAAAGTTGATAATGTGATAGAAAATGGAAACTCGAACGGATTTCTCGCCAATGCAATTTCTTCTGCCTAAAAATTTTACTAGGATTTAATTAACTACTCTTCAGATAATTGGACAAGCGAAGCGAGTCCTTACTATTCAACTTTGTTTGCACTTTGTCCGTCTGTCTGTCAGTTTGTCTATCTGTCTGTCTGTTTGTCTATCTGTCTGTCAGTTTGTCTATCTGCCTGTCTATAACACAAAAATTACTGGACCGATTTTAACTAAATTTGATATGAAGGTCCTTTAAAGGGTCTAGTTGTGCCATTTTGATATAAATCTAACTGTAAAACTTTTATGTAAAGTACATTTCTTACATTTCTAAAAAATTAGGCAACCTCATTTTTGATTTTTTTGCCATTTGATTAACATGGTGAACTCCTAAAGGGTTCTTAGTATCCAAAAGGCTCTCTAAATCTAGATTTTTTTGTTAAAATGGCACAACTAGATCCTATAAAGGTCCTTCATATCAAATTTGGCTAAAATCGGTCCATGAGTTTTCGAGTTTCGAGCGTACAAACAGACAGATAGATAGATAGATGATTGAAAAAGGACAAGTTGTATAGTAAAGTGCTCGCTTCGCTCGTACAAAAAATTTATCGAAAGTCGTCAAAATTTGATATTTTTGCATAATTTTTTTACCTGATCCAAAGGGAATGAAATGCTCAAATTTCTTTATTTTCATATTTTCGTCCAAAAACCTTATAAATAAAAGTAAAAATTCTCTTATAAAATAAAAACCATTTTGTCCAAATTCTGAGAGAGTTAATCTCAAGAAAAGTTTACAAAAAATGATCAAATATTGGATGTTCTGATGAGAACTGTACCTGTCAGGACAAAAAAGATGAGCATCATCTCCCCACAATTTGGGGCATTTATTTGGCCCATCCAGATCCATTATGAGCATCGTACCCTTCGGAATATAATATCCTCCCACAGTAGTTGGCCGAGAATTTGACCTACAGGTCACTGGAACGGCATTTTCCAGCCGAAATATCTCATTTATTATTGCTTCCATATAAGGCATCCTTCAAATTAAAATTCAAATTAAACCGCGTATTTCGATTTAATCTCTATATTTTGGTTTAAAAACACATATATTTTAGGTCTAACTTTGCCACTTTATGAAATTAATCTAAAAAAAAGTAGAGTTAATTTCATTCAAGGGTACAGTTAGACCTAAAATACATAATATAGTGGCAAATTCAACCAAAAAGGGGTAACATTAAGTTGAGGAAGTCATTTTTAATAGTTTTTTTTACTTTGACTGATCCTTTTCTATATTGGGAACACCAGTCCCGACGACCGCGTCGATTTCTTCCATCATTTTTTTGTATACCCTTGGAGTCCTACAGCCAAAAATTGAAATTTAGCGCCAAAATAGAATATTAGATTTTATAATTACTTCATGATATGATAAACCCCCCACATGATAGAATTAGAAGTAGTTAGAACTCCTCCCATTAACAAGTCAGTACACATCATTTGCAATGCTTCAGCTAAGAAAATTTCAAAAATTGTCAAAAAAAACCATGGAAAAAAATTTCAAAAATTAGCAAAAAACCATGGTTTTTTTTACAATTACCATGCATGTATTGACTCGGCCTTTCCTCCACCTCTTTAATGAAATAGTCGATAAAGTCCTTGGGATCTTCTCGAAATTCGCCACTCTCCATTTTTTGCTTTATCACCCGCTAAATTTAAATATTTCAAAATTATAATTTCTCAGTGTTTTATATAAGTACAGGGTCTTCCAGAATAATATGGCTAAAATGTTTAGGCTTTAATATAACATAGACCAGATATGATTTTGGAACAAGTAAGTGTAACTAATAGATAGGAAATTTAACCTAGATAATGAATATTAACACCATCTTCATGCTAAAATTAAAAGGTCAATGAACTTAAGTACTTTTTCTATTTGAGAAAAATTGAAATAGGACTAAAATGCTCCAAAAATTTTGACATTTCAAGACTTTTGAAGCAATTTTGGCGCATTTCAATATTTATCCCATGGAAAATGTCTTGAGTTGACTCATAACTTTTGACCTGTACATCTTAGCATCAAAAGGTTTTGAGATTCGTGCTTTCCGTTAAATTTCATATCTATTTGATATTTTCCTTGTTTACAAATCCAATCTGGTCTATACTATATTAAAGCTTAAACATTTTCGCCATCTTATTCTGAAACACCCTGTACAGTTATATTTTAAAAGTAGATTTTTCAAACCTGGAAGAATTCTTTGATGATTTCATGTGATTTGACGAGTAGTTTGAAATCAGAAAGACCTGGAATATGCCTTAGAAGGGGTATATACCATTCCATGGATTTCCCAAAACAGGTCAACTCATCCACTTTCATGAGGGCATCCGTCACTGCGTGTAAATCTCCATTTGAGACTGGAAATGAGTCGCCTTCAAAACGTAAAAAAAAATTATTTAATAATTTGTCACATATTCATATATTTTAATAATTTGGGCAATGACCATTTTGATCATTTTTACCAGGTGACTGGATGATTGCATGTTATATACCTACAGTGTTTTTCAAAAATATGTAGCGAAAATGTTTAGGCTTTAATGTAGTATAAACCAGAACAAATTTTAAAACAAGTTTAAGATATGAAATCTATATGAAATTTAACGGAGATTAAAAATCTAAAAACCTTTTGATACAAAAATGTACAGGTTGAAAGTTATGGGTCAATCAACTCATGACATATTCCATGCAGGGTGAAAAATTGAAATAGACCAAAATTGCTCCAAAAGGCTTGAAATGTCTAAATTTATGATTCTCGGGCATAGAAGTGCTCGGAGACCGTAAATTTTAACATTTTATGTCGTTTGGAACATTTTTTAGCTTTTTTCAATTTTTTGTAATTTTTCTCCCATGGAAAACGTGTTCAGTTCATTGACCCATAACTTTTGACCTGGTAATCTTAGCATCAAAAGGTTTCGAGATTCGTGATCTCCATTAAATTTCCTATCGTTTGCATACCACACTTGTTGAAAAATCCGATCTGGTCTATACTATTTTAAAGTCTAAACATTTTCGCCATCTACTTATAAATCACCCTGTACAAAACAACAAAATTTTTGAAATTATGATTAATCAAACAATTTACATTTACAAGAATAGATACAAGCATTTCGAATGAGAATGAGAATAATATTTACTACATAATGTTGGTTACTTATTGTACTTGAACTTACTTGAATTTTTCAAAAAAACTAGTTTAAAAAAAATTTTTTCCTTCAAATTTTACACCAACTATTATTTGATTTTTGTTTTTGTACTTGATTTATCCTTAGATCATACTATACTCAAGGAAATCGGCTTTTAGATACATGTTTAAAATTAGTATCCTACTATTATTTGTTAGTATTAGTTACCTACTATTACTAATTCTAATTACTCGTAGGTAGGGTACTTTGAATTCATTTATTGAATTCAAATATTTCAAAATTATTTTAATTCTACAGATACATTCTAATTCCTATAATTATTTGGTATATTTCTAAACAATTCTAATTTCCTATTCGCTCTGGGCTGTTTAGATTTTAATTAGCAAAAACAATATAGCCGTAGGTAATTTTAACTTTAAATCAATTTTAAAGGATATGAAACCTATAAAGTGTAAGTATTTAAATCAAAAGTTGTTGATACTGGTCGTATAATTTATTAGTCTTTTTGTTAATTAATTACCCTACAGTATAAGTATCTGTAATTACACTAATTACAGATATAATGGTACCTAATACTATTTATTCCCAAGAAATTTCTTGAATTTCTCGATATTGTATTATATAGGTATACAAAAAGCTTGTAAATGCGCCATGATTTCTGACATTTTATGATCAGATTTTCAGATTTTTCATTTTTCCAGACCTCATTTGCTTTTTGTATAAAATCGCATATAAAATCTCAGTTTCAAATCATTCTCTATATGGGCTTGCAAACACTTTTAAAATCAAATAAATCTCAATTTGTCCGAGATTTATTTCATTCCATTTGGTTTATAGTACCTTTTAGAAGAATCTTTGATTTTTTGATTTATATCCTATCAAAATTTGTAGAAAAAATGAGTCAATCTACTGCTCGTACAATTCACCATGTAGATCCTGCAAAAATTATCAATTTAGAAAGAATTGCAAATTCATTTCGAGAACATCATATAAGTGCTGATAGACTCAAGTCTGTTTTACATTTAGAACATGTCTCTGAAAGATTGAGGAAATTTGCTACGAAACATTTTCATTTTGGTCATAGTTCTCAAGCTTATAAGGAGATTCTTGAGGTCAATCTTGATTAAAATTTTGAAAAATTTTTGACGAAATTTTTGATTTATATTTCAGGTTGCTGAGAGTGGGAATGTGAAATTATTTACGAGGCTTGTGACAGCCGATCCTTCGAAATTGAATGTTCGAGATGGTCGAGGTATAAATCTAAAATTTTGAACTTTTATGGCAAAAATTTATCAAAAATTGTAAATAGGTCGAGCTCCTGTACACCAGGCTTCTTCTAGGTGAGTTTTTTTGGATTTTATTTGAAATTGTTAATTTTTATCAACTTAATCCTGATATTTTACGAGTAGTTTAACTAGTAAATCTCAAAGGATATATTCGGCTTTCAGGCCTTTATATGAAGTTTAACTACACATAAAGACTGGAAGCCCATTAAAACACAAAGATATAATTTATTGTGCGAGCGAAGTGAGCACTTACTATTTAACTTTGCTTGCACTTTGTCCGTCTGTCTGTCTGTAAGTCTGTTCGCGGCATAACTCGAAAACTACTCGACCGATTTTGACCAAATTTGGCATGAAGGACCCTTATAGGGTCTAGTTGTGCATGCTGGAAACATATTTCAGATTGCCCCACCCCTTGGGGTCAGGGGGCCCTTAAAGGGTTCCCCATGTTAATGGGAAAAAATCAAAAATGAGGTAATCGATGACGGAGATTCAGAATTTGAGATTCGTTTGACCCGGGAGTTGACATTTGACCCCAAATATTGACCTGACCTATGACTATGAACCCGAAAAATGGTGCAACATGTGATGTTTTCATTACTTTGCTCGCACAATTAATAATCAACTTCTAGTGAGTTGATTAAAGCCTAGTATATGAATTTAATAGTAACTTGTAAAAAAATTCTTAAAAAGCAAAAAATATCAAATTCAAATGCCAAAATGAAATAACTTCATCAAAAATTTAGAAATTAGATATTTTAGATATCTTGGGTCAGTTTAAGTTTACAAAATCTAAAATTAAAATTTTTAGTGATTCAACTGATATGTGAATGATAATGTGAATCTTACCTATCTTAGAATTCAAAATTTTTATTTTTTTTTATAATATTTCATAATTGTGTTTTAGGAACCATGTAGCGATTTTGCAAGTGATTGTTGTAAGTGCATATCTTGTTAACTATAGTAGGTAGATTAGTTATTGAAATTTTGAATTTTTTTTTGCAAAATTTTAGGATTTTGGTGGTGACCTCGACCTTCTCGATTTTAAATCCAATGCTCCTATACACCTTTGTATTGAGACTGAATCACTTGATGCTCTCGACTTTCTCATGTCAAAGTAAGTTCATCAAATTTTTAGTTTAAGTTTCTAATTTTGGACAAAATCTCAATTTTTTTTGAAATATTTTAGTGGAGCAAATCCTGGACTTTATAATGACAAGAAGCAAACACCTTTAATTGTAATTAATTTAGTTAATTAAAGTAATCATACGAGTAAGTTAATCTAAATGGGAATTTGTCAGATGGCTTGTGAGCTGAATAAACCCGGACCTTTGAAAATAATGGCCAGATATCGGTCGATTTTGGAGCCAAATATGGGTAATGTAGTTAAATGACCAGATTTATTAACTAGCTTTTGAACAATTTATAATTCCAGGTGATGAACATGGTAGAACACCACTTCATGTAACCAAAATATTTCATTATCAAAAATTTTGAATTTGTAAAAATACGAGTTAAATTAAACTATTAGGTGGCTGCAATTAATGATCATGTCGATTGTATGAGGATTTTAGTAAGTTCTTTCAAAAAATAGCAATTTTTTTCGAAATTTTTTTAATTTCTAATTTTAATAAAGCTATATGATATTGGTGCTTGTCCAAGGCGAAAAGACAAACATGGATTTTTCCCAATTCATGAGTACCCTACAGATTACTAAATTCTTTAAAAAAAAATTCCAAATTTTTTATAATTTCTAATTTTTGTAAATTTAGAGCTGCTAAACATGCTTCAAGGTACCTACCTATATAATTACATGTGAAATTACATTATTATTTTCTTACTAGTGGATCAATGGATATACTTTTGACCTGGGGCGAAAATAACGGGTATACTCGTGTTTAAGAGCAAAATTTTAAAAAATTTGTTACGATTTTTTGCCTTTTAGATTGCCAAGAGAGGAAATGATCAGTTTTTTTGACTCTGAAGGAAACGTAAGGCTCTTTTGATAAAAATTTCCATTTTGATTTTTTTTTCTAATTACGAGTATAGGTACCTTTACATTCGGCTGTACATGGAGGTGACATAAAAGTAAATAGACTTATCTTTGGAGCAATAAACTAATTAATAAAAGTTGACCCAATTACATACAATTAATGGTAAAATGACTTGTAATTTTTTTAAAGGCTGTCAGTTTGTGTTTGAGATCTGGAGCAAAAATTTCGATGCAACAACATGATCTTTCGACTGCTGTACATTGATAAAAATTTGCAAAAATTTAAGTTTTAAGTTTTTATTTTATTTCTAGGTCCATTTGGCTTGTGCACAAGGGTCAATTGAAATAGTGAAACTAATGTTTACGGTATATTAAGTAATAGAAATTGGATATTTTTCTAATTTTTAAAAAAATTTCCAGCTTCAACCAGAGGAGAAAGTGACCTGTCTTTTATCCTGTGATTTGCAAAGATATACTCCTTTGCATTTAGCCGCTATGGTCAGTTAACTTGACCTATAAATCATCAACAAAATTTTGAATTTAAATTGTATTTTACAAATATCTTTTCAGTTTGACCATCATGAACTTGTCGAATATCTTGTGAATGAGGTTTGTACTAGTACTAATTAGTATCAGTAATGAAATTTTTACCAAAATTTTTAAGATTTCTATAAATTGACTTTGAAAAAGTTGTAAAAAGTTATGCTATATTAGGAATTTCAAGCTCTATTATGTCATCAAAAAGTATTTTCAAAATTCAAAATCTTGGACAAAATTACCAAAATTAGGGAAGGATTCATATATATCAGTATTAGCAGGGTAGTATTCATAATACCATAAGAAATTTGAAACTCAAAATTTTTAAAAACCCTGGCTAAAATAGCATTTATAAAACTAATTTGCAATTCTAAGAATCTAATTAATGCAATTTTACTAATTTACTCGTAATAGTAATAAGCCATAGAGTTAGGTAATTAATTTTCAAAATTCTTTGAGATCATGTCTAGAAATTTCTAGGATTTCATTAAAAATAGCATCATTAATTAATAATCATAACCTTTACATAATGGAAAAATGAATCAAAAGTACCTAAAATTAGTCTAAAAAACCATTAAAATACTTAGAATTTCGTAATCAAATCGAATTTGCATCTTCAAAGTCAAATTTTGAAACAGAAATTTTGAGGTTTCTCAAAAGAGATTTTGAGGCTGCTAATTTTTGTGGTTTCTTTATAAAAGGGTGCCTCGATAAATGTTCTGGACAAAGATCGAAGGTAATTACTTTTACATATTTATAGACAATAATGTCTGAAATTTTGATTATACATTTTAGACACTTTTGTTTAATTTTCTGAAAATTTTAGAACTCCTCTGCATTTGAGTTCGGCTCGTAATGGTTGGAGAACAATGAAAACTTTGATAAGACTTGGTGGAAAAGTATTAGTATACAAAAAATAACTTTATTTGACTCAAATCTAATGGTTTTTAATTACAATTGATATTTTCAAAGGTTGATTTAAAAGATAATGAATCACGTAATATTTTACATACAATTGTCTACCATGGTGGTGATCTGGACAAAATTTTGGATGAGGATACTACTGTTAATTTTAAAATTAAAATTTTGAAATTTTGTATAGATATGATATGACTAATTTTTTTGTCAATTTATAGAAAGAATTTATACCAATACTCGAAGAAAAGGATAAAAATGTAAGTTACTTACAAGGGTTACTGTAAGTTACAAGGGTTACTGATCTTTCTGTTTCTCTGAACCTTGAAATGAGACAGAAGAGTGCAAAAAATAACTTCTAAATACCGGATAGGATCCTAGAATCGAAAATTTGTCAATTTCATAAATTAAAGAAAACCACGGTTTTTATAACCTTGAAATTTTGATTGAACTTTCAAGCTCAAGACTTGCAATCTCGAAATTCAAAATTTTGCAAATTTTTTAAATTTCTTGTCAAAATTTTGACAAAAATGACCACGGTTTTTGGCCAAAAACCGTGATATTTCGAAAACCTGTGAAATTGACAAACTTGGTTTGATTTCTTGGATTCTCTGGTCCTTTTACTGTCACATATCAAGTTCCAGAGGTACAGAAAGGCTCGTTCCCTGTAAAATTGCCAATTTTATAAAAAAATCCTGAAAAGCGCTTTGATTTATAAATCAAAAGTGGAAAGTCAAAATTCACATTTAATTACTTTTTGTTAATTTTGTTTATTTAGGGCAAAACTCCACTTCATTACGCGTAAAATATTTCAAAAAAAATTTATAAAAAATATGCAATTATTCTAACTAGAAATTTCACTATATTAAAGAGCCAAATTGGGGCATATTAAGACTGCAGAAAAGCTGCTGAATTTGGGAGCAAATATAATAACAAAAACTAATGAAGGAGAGAACGTTTTCCATATAGCTTGCCGGTACGATTTATTAAAATAAAACAAAAGCAAAATAAATTAATTGAAATAATCCTCAGATCAAAATGCACACTTGAGAGGCTTTACTTGCCAATTATTTCAAAATTCGAAAAGTTCAAAAATTGAAAATTAATTACGAGTACCCTACCATAACTAACTTATTTCTAAACATTCGAAAAAACAAGTCTTCAAACAGTGATTTAATTAGTTGTATTTTACATATCCAGATCCAGAGATCAAAAATTGAGATTCTAGAATAATGCCTAATTAAAATTAATGATATCATTTTACAGGCTTCTTGATTATTTAGATTTGTTAAATCAAGTTGTTAAAACTAAGTATTTATTTCAAATGATTACTTATAGGGATTATCTTGATTAGAAACTAATGCTTAGAATGATTAGAAATTGAGTAAAATGATTAGAAATTTCTCAAAGAGATCAAAAAATTGAGTAAAGTAGACAATTACTGATATTATAGTGGTTATATTCGTATTTTGTCAAACAAAACATATTGTTTTGATTTACCTATATCATCAAATTAAGATCTTAAGTTTTGTTTAAAAATAAACATTTTTGTTTTGAAATACATATCAGTATCAGTATCATCTACCTACATCAGAACACTATGTAATCCCAATCCCAAATCCCACGATATTTTTTATAAAAAAATGTTTACATTCGGATTTTTTTGTAGATTACATGACAATTATAGATATAATAATATTAGGCTTTAATCAACTCACTAGAAGTTGATTATAAATTGTGCCAGCAAAGCGTTGAAAATCTCATTTTTCGGTTTCAAAGGTCAACTCCCGGGTCAAACGGATATCAAATTCGGGGTCTCCATCATCGATTACCGCTAAAGTCACTTAAACCTCATTTTTGATTTTTCCCATTTGATTAACATGGAGAACCCTTAAAGGGTCCCCGTGACCC
>JAQIXA010003895.1:0-12742 GCA_034699045.1 Nanhermannia cf. coronata Gr-Ori-00579 | reverse complement strand
TGTATTTTTGGGCATTGGAGATTTTGGGTATTTGGAGATTTTTATTGGAGATTTTGGGAATTGGAGATTTTTATTGGTTATTTAGGGAATTGGAGATTTAGGGTGTGAATCGAATTTTGAATGCCAAAATCCCATAAGAAATTGAGGAATTTAGAATCCTATGGTTATGTCTTAATGGATATTTGGTCACTTTACAGGTCAAAAACCGTGGTATTCCGAGATTCTGTTTCTGTTAAATTGACCAAAATTGACTATTACAGTATAGTACTAGTATGATACTTTTTAAACAAACGAATTTCGTTTGAATAATCACCTCAAGTTTGGCCATTTTACAGGTCAAAAACCGAGGTATTCCGAAATTCTGATTTCTGTTAAATTGACCAAAATTGACTTGGATTTTGGATTCTCTATTAATAAAAATTGTTACAAATTATTAAGGATACATTAAGGTTTGTTCCCTTGTCAAAAATCTATAAAAAAAACTTGAAATTTTTGAAATTTTGAACCCATTATCTACTAGAATATAGCTTGCTCTCGAAAACACTTGTCGAATTTCCATTATTTTGTTCAATTTTATAAGGTTTATCTTACAGTGTATTACTTCATACTCTGTTATAGTATCACTTGAAAAGATAATATTTGTTTTTGATCAATTTATTCAAACACTTGTTTAGAATTAAAAATTCAAAACTCTTTGTTCTCAGAAGTGAATCAGAACTTGAGGAGAGATTGTTCAAAGGAAATTCGTTAGTTTAAAAAGTATCCTACTATCTAGTCCTAGTACTATCTAGTACCCTACTAATAGTAGATTGTTTAATATCCTATTTAAAACATGATAATTCTAGTCTCAAAAACAAACTTGGGATTCATTAAATCTCTGGCTGGGTTTCTTTCCATCTGGAGTTGGCAATAAATCTGCAAATTTCCGAATTGTTCTCCTCGAAATTTTCGAGTGCCTTTTCTAGCATTTGTTTTTGTTTTGTATGACTCGCACGTTATGTTTCCTTCCGATTCTTTACACTACAAATACTCGTAGTAGGTATATACTTGAAAACTATCTGTTTATTTACTATTTAGAAATTTAGAATAACTAATCTGTACTGTATAACCTATAGTACATCATTTCACATTTCCTCAAAAATATTTTTTAAATCAAAAAAATCCATATAAAACTTCCATGTAATTGTCTATTCAGTGTGATATTTACTTACCCACTTGAAAATTACATGTCCAAAATGAAGTTGGTCAAAATTTGGTCTCCTAAACTGAATTAAATGAATTACAATTATACAATTACAAGTACCTACTAGTAGGTACCAAGTACTAGTACTAGTACTTCAAAATTCAAAATTTCGATATTATCCATTTGATTTAGTCCATAAAAACGTAATTTTGCCTCTAAATTTCTAGGCAATTAAAGGTCATACTTGGTCTTTTATAGTCCATGTTATCTTGGGCTTAGGATTATTTATAAAAGTTATCTTAAAATACATACCTACGAGTATTATATAGGGTACTATCTATAACGATTAGCATTCATTTCATAAATGTAGGTATCCTTAATTTATGCACAAAATTATGAATTCTTTCGATTTCGATTTCGATAGATATTCTTAAATTCTGCTGGGTTTTACAGAAGAAATGAAGACAAGCTGTTGAACTTGGTTTTATTATTGCTTTCTTATTTCACTTCTACTATAATAGTAATAGTACTATGTAGTATATTTCCATCTGATAGTTATTCAAAAAGCTTTAAAATATACTCAAGAAATACACATTCAAAAAGCTCTATATTTACTTACTAATACAGTATACTGACTAGATCACAATCGGACCAGATTTTGAAAAAAAAAATCAAAATCTTGACATTTTTCAATTACAGATTCTAATTTAGACAAAGGCTAGCTAAAGTTTAAATTACAAATTTAGTCAATACCTTAGGCTACTAGTGTCTCAAAAACTTAAAAATCCCATCAGATTCTTTATGCTCCAATTTTAGCTTTAAAACTAAGGTTTTTTTGTAGGTATTTTCTCAAATTTTTGCCAAAAATGGTCATAAAATCCCGAAATTTTGTTTTCAAAGTCAAAGGACAGACACTGTGTTATAGGTTTCTATTAGGATATCGAGATATAAAATTTGAAATCTGAGCGAGCTAATTTAAGTGCATAAAGATATTTTATATTCAAGAAATACACACATTTGAGAACATTTTCCTTTCAACATTGATCCCTTTATATAGTAATATAAAAGACCCAAATTCTAAGTACAAAGTCAAATACCCGCTTTTTTCTACCCGATATGTATGTATATTGATTCATACTATATCTTATGTATAAGTATTCATACTTTGTATTTTTACACATTTGTGGTGTGGTATTCCAATTCACCAGGGCTTTCCATTTATTGAGATTTTTTTTTGCAGATTCAAAAAGTAATATTTTATTCACTTTCATCTATCCGAGATAAACTCGATCTTCAATCTTCATTCCAAAATACACCAAAATCGGGCTATTCTGCCCCTTTTTTGATTCATTTCTTTGGGCAAAATTTTGGCCAAAATTTCATCTATTTTCACTAGAATTACATCCAAAAGGATATCTTCGGGTTATAATATAATGGACTTTCTGGCCTTTATATGAGTTTTAATATAGCTAAGGCCTATTACTCGAAAGTATCCTGGAAAAATTGCACAAAAAGATGACAAAAACTCTAAATTTAAGAGTATCTGTACTTATTTTAAAGACCAATCTTGTTCATATTTTACAATTTTGATAATTTTTAGCATTTTTTAGACTCTACCTTGTCATACTTACGATTTAATAACTATTAATTTAAGACTCCGACTTAATCTCATCCCTATTTTGGTTGAATTTACCCATAAATTTTTGGTCTAATCCTAAGTCCTTTACATCTATATGAAATTAAGCCAAAATTTGTTTAGTTTAGTACAGGTTAGGTTAGGTTAGGTCAATTAGGGATTTAAGAAATTTAGAGTTAATTTCATACTACACGGATAAAGTTAGACCCAAATATAGGGGTGAATTCAACCAAATTAGGAATGAAATTAAACTTAAGTCTTTAAACAATTCAAACTACCTATACTAATATTAATTTGCAATTTTTTACAAGTTAAATAGTAAGTTGGTATACAGATACCTTTTTTTAAAGTATTTTAAATTTTAAGGCTTTTTTGATGATTTCAACTATTTTTTAGGCAAATGTACTACATACATTTGCTTAGTCAAAGAATCCTTTTTGTACAACTATATTTATATTTAAAGTCTATAAATGATAATCTATAAAGTAAGAAATACATATGTGTGTATTACTACTCATAGTACAGATAGTACAAAAGTTGCACATGTAAGTTAGAAAAAATAAGGATCTAGCACTTTTCTTCTTCGATTTACAAGATTTTTTTGCAAAAAAAAACTTTTTTTACATATACTTTTATCAGTATAATATTCTATAGACTATAGTAGGTACATAGTTTAAATATATAAATGTTCTTGATCTTTTGAATAGTCGAAGCTTTTTGAACCTTTTTTTTTGAAAGAAAGCGAAAAATTGTCGATTTTTTATCCCTTCTGAATCCATAAGAGAAATATCCAACGAACCTTATGATATAATAATACCTATACTGTATAGTATAGTGAACCCTTAAAATGAGAGATATTGATGATTTGCAAAATTTTGAACTTTGAAAAGTTACAAAATCAAATGGATATTTTCAATCTGTAAGACTACAAGTATAGGTATCTACATTAGTTTAGGTATAAAATATGCAATAAAAGTATATTTAAATAGGCTTTTATTGGTATTGTACCGGCTGATTGAAATTTCAAAATCTATCTTGAAATTCCTGAATTCTAGGTCCAGAAATTCTAAAATTTTCTAAAATTCTAGAGCTTTAGAATTTACCTATTGAATTTTATACATTTTTAGTTTGATTGAATCATGTTTCATTTTCCAATGACATCAAATGGGCATCTTTTTTTCAAAACAATCGTGATTTTATTCAAAAAAACCGAAAGCTCTATACAGAGTGCTTTTTAAATAAGGTTTTTCCTGGAGATTACTCGTAACTCTAGAGAAATATTCTCAAATTTTGAGATTTTTAATTTTGATTCGGTTTCAAAATACAAATTTTCATTTAAATTTTGAGATATTTGATTTTGCTTTGATTTAAAATACAAAAGGGGGGTCCGAGATTTGTGGATAGGAAATGTCAATACCTTGTTCACAGCTTTTGTAGTGATATAATGACGCAAAATTTAGCCCAAAACTCGATTTTGATAATCATTTTGGCTATTTCCTCTGCAAACAGCTCAAAAACTGAAGCGGGAATATTCGAAAACAATCAAAAATCCTTATATTATGTCAGTTTTTTATCATTTTCGAATATTCCCGCCTTAGTTTGGAGCTGTTTGCAGCGGAATTTGCCAAAATCATTACCAAAATCGAGTTTTGGGCTAAATTTTGCGTCAATATGGCACTACAAAAGCTGTGAACAAGGTATTGGCCTTCCTATGCACAAATCCCAGACACCCCTTTTCATTGAAGCTTTCGAGAAATTTGATTTTGCTTAGATTTTAAATACAAATTTTCATTGAAATTTTGAGATTTTTGATATTGATCTGATTTTTACATTTTTTCTTATTATGCGTAAAGTAAATTGACTTGTATATTGACTTTGCTTTATGGTATTTTAAATTATTAAATGGATCTCTGCTATGAATAGCTATGATATGAAAACTTATGGAAACTTAAACACCTACCCTGTATAACTCTGTACTTTGTATCATAAAATTTATTTTATTTTTACCATAATTTCGGTAAATAAACCACAAGTACGAGTAAAGCTTTTATTTTAGAGTAAAAAAAATGCAATATAAACTACAAGTTTAGTTATTTATCCTTATCCAAAAACACTTGTTCTACCCTACCTATACAGAATCGGCAATTGGCACTTTTTATATCCTCTTTGAGACTTTATTGTTTATCCCATATTTAAGGATCCAACCCAACTTTTTAGGTTTTTTAACCCAAAAAAAATCCATTCTATAAAATTTACGACTCCATTTCAACCTTATTTACACACTTTTCACAATGTTATAGTACTTGAGTATAATACCCTCGTATAATATCCTAAATGTACAATATACTGTACACAAGTAAGGTTTATCCCAAAGTAAAACTAACCTATATTTTAAGAGAAAGGTAAACACTCAGACTTTTACTTTCTTTTCTTTCTCTTAGAAAATTTTTTTTTGCAAAAAAATTCTACACCTACTATCTGTATACTGGATGGTGATGCGTGTAGTGATATTTTACACCCTTATAGCCCTAAACTTTACAAGGAAAACAAACTTTATATTTTTTGGTGAAAAGTGCAAATTCGATTGTATTTGTTACCAGCTGGGTTAAAAGGGTGTATTTGGGCATATTTATGAAATCCGAAGGCTTAAAATCATGGTTAATTGAGCAAAATTATGAGAATTTTTGCAAGATTTTACAAAATTCCGCTATTTCTTATGGGATTTTGACCTCACAAACCTCATGGTATTTCAAGAATCTGTGAAACTACTATAAAAAGGTTACAAAAACTTGAGTCAATCTTAAAATTTAATCCCAATATATACTGTAGGTCATATTTTAAGCCAGTAGTTCAGGAAGGTCTGTCACCTTGTGAAATTTTTTCAACTTTTCAATGATTTGAAAATCTTGTATTAGAAAGTTGAAAAAGGACCATTTTCTCATGTATGGTGACAGCATAGGTAGATTTTTTAAAACCTTAAAAAAAGTACAAAAGTAGGTAGAGAAAGTTCACATGTATGTAAGAATATCTACTAGTAGTTGTGTGTATTTTGCATTTTACTTTATTTAAAAAGTTATTTCATATGATCATGTATATGATGGTAAAGGTAAAGGTAAAGTTAAGGTGATAGTAATAAGCTTGAAGCTTGAGGGTACGATGATATGAAATGATATTCAAAATAACTAGGTTAGCCAGATACCTAATACTTGTAGTAGAAAAGTGAAAGAATTCGAAAAAGAAAAGAAAAACTTTTTCAAATTTATTTCCAGGTTCCATCAAAACTGTAATATGAAAATAGAATAAACTCGTAAGAACCCTACTATCTAGGTATGTACAAGTTAAAAGCTCGAAAAAAATATCAAGATTTTCTTGAAACTCGTAGTGAAATCTGACCTATTACTTATAAAATTATTTTAAAAATCTAAAAATTAGAGCAATTTAAATGAATTATAAACTGAATCGAAAAATTAACGAAAATTTTCAAATTTTTTTAAGTTTATGACACTACAGTTGGTAAATAAAATAAAAATCAGATTTTGAAATTCTTGCATGTTTTAGAGTCCTCAAAAAATCCTCAAATTTTTAAATTTTATCAAAATCAGGTTTAGGCTTGAAGAGACACAAACAGTCAAAATTAACTTATATCTAGCTATCTAAATTTCTAAAAATACCAAAATTTGAGCAATTATATCTATACATATACTTCAGAAATCGAGCTTAATCAAATTTTTTGAGATATTTCTTAAGTACTTTTTTCTCGTAAAAGCTCAGTTTTCGAGATCTCATGTAATGAAATATCATCAAAAACCCTCAAATCTTCAAAAATAGTTAAAATTTTGAATGTTTTTAAGATTCTGGACTTGGCAGTTTTCAAAAAATCACTTTTAATGTATGGTCAAATCTATAAACTGTACTATAATAGTATGAGATCTTGAAACACCTTTAAATGATTGTTTTGTATTACCTATCATTTTTCCAGAAAATGTTCAAAATTCATGGTATAAAATAGACAAAAAATCTGTTTTTAAAGCGAGCTATAACAAGATGACAATACTTGTCAACCTTATCTCATATTTATTAATACTTTGCTCTGAACCTGTGGAATTTTCTAATAATAATATCAGTACTTATTGTATAATAATCCAATCTATCGGGGATCTGACATTCTAATAATACCAACTACTAAACGAAATGTAAATAACACTGAAGAATATACAACTAAGCTGTAGATTAAATTAAATTAAATTGAATTTAAGACCTAATATTAATACCCTACTAGGGGAAGTTTAGGAACAGTTCTGCAATATAGGCACTCTGTTTTTGTACAAACGAGCCATTATCTCGATATGATTTTTTTTATTTAAATCTAGAGAAGGCCAAGTTTCTCAAAAAAATTCATCCAAATTTAAATGGGCAATTAGCTCAGGAAAAAACAGGGATTCTAAAATAAGATTTTCAAACTATCCCTAATCTACCCCTGGTATTACTAATAGTACTAGATAGTTTTTTTAATATTGGATATTTAGATGGATAGCATTTAATTTCACCCATTTTGAGCAAATTTATTTTCATCACTTTAAATACTCAACCTACTGATACTTTCAGTAGTACCTACTTACTATACTACTAGTGTTATTTTCAATTCAATTACAAGCCAATTTAATCCAACTTTTTTCCATAATATAACGTGTAAAGTAAATGTAAGATATTTATCTTGTCTTATATGCCCATTAAATGTACCTAGCACTAGTATGTAACACGAGTAGAGTTAGTATTAGGTATAGAAACTTTTTTCTAGCTTTTTATTCAAGATCTCGATTGAGAATTCAGAGACTGATTAAAATCAAATACGAGCTCAAATTGCCATTTCATTATTTATGACTCATTAATCTGAGACTTAGGAACACTGCTACTGGCTTAGCTGGGGGTAATTTCTTTATTTTTATTTCCTTACAGCTAAAATATCTGTTTTTTAAGTACCAATAGGTCTCGTCTCATGGTACATTCTTAGGTAAGTAGTGTTAAAAATTTAAATTTTGTACTTTTCAAATATTATTCAAATTCAAATTCAAATATTATTAACAAAAAATAAGCTAAAATCGAATGATGCGAAATTACGAAGCGAAATATTTACTAATTTTGAATTTTGAACTTTTTGATCAGATTTTTCCTTAAACATATTTGAATACATTTGGAGATTTTTCAACTTTGTTTGTACTTTCTGGCTATCTATATGTCTGTTTGTACAAAGAATTACCCGAAAATTTCTGGACTAATTTTAACCAAACTTGGTATGAAGGACTACATGGTCTAGTTGTGACATTTCTACAAAAATTTGACTACTTTCAATGTAGTCCAGCAGTCCTTTTGATCCTAATGTTAACCTTTTTGAATTAAAAAACTGAAGGGTAGTTAATTAAATCCTAGTTTTACGAATATAACTATTTCAAAATTTTCAAATAGAATTTCTAGGAGATTCTTGGAGCATCTAATAAAAATATTTTTGACAATTTTGAATATTTTAAGTAAACATGGCTTTCAATTAATTAAAATTTTTTAGTAGTAGGGTATCCTACATTCTATAGGTCTATTTTTATTTCTATTTTACTAGGCATAGTGTTTTTATGGAGATTTTTGTTTTTGTGTAAGACTAGTGATCCTTAGTAGGCACTAGGTACTATTACACTTTAGTATAGGTATATTTTCGAGTATTTTTGTAAGACAATGTATGTATGTACACTAGCATTTTTTATTTGCCAAAATATCTGAGAAAAAAAAATCCATTCATAGTCAAAATAAGGCATCGAGCCAAGAGCAATAAATTAAGTATCGAATCTCAAATATCACTAGGTACTTAAGACTGTATAAGTACCCACTACATATAGGTACCATACATTAAATGTACTACTATTATTTCAAGCCTTCCTCTAATCGTAAGTCTAAAAACAAGTAAAGCTGTCCTTACATCACAGTGAATCCTACAACTTTAAAAAAAGCTTATAGAATTCAAAAAAATTGCGAGATTTCAAATTTCAAAATAATTTCTAAAATTTTCAAATATTTCAAAATCACTAACAAGGTTTCATATCAAGAAATTATTTGAAAGTACTGTATACGAGTATAAGTAAAGTAACTTTACTTGGTATTTTTTGTAGGTACTTTTCTTTGAAAAATCTTTAAAAAATCCGAATTTCTCTTGTCAAGTTTCAAGAGAAAATGTTACTTTTTGTAGCTAACTGTTCCAAGTTCGATAGAATGATACACCATAATAGTACTCGTAGTAGTACTAGTATTTCTTATATGGATTATATACATGGTAAAATAAGATTCTTCCAATTAATTTCGAGTTCAATTCTTGTTGTTGTCTAAAATCTCAAGCCCTTGTCTACTACTACAGTACCAGTGCCTACTACTATGTAGAAGTCAGAGGGTTTGAGAAATTTAATCTGATTTTTGGTTCTGGACCAAACCCTTGGCTTTTCAAACCCCTTTTTTTTGATTCTGATTTATTGGCCAAAGATCAGTAAGACAATTAATTTAGAAATTGATTTTGATATGGCTATTCACTTACTATGAGGTATATAAGTATGTATGTTAGTATAGTAAAATTTCAGTTAATATGCATACTAGCTAGCTAGTATGGGTTTTTACATGTTAATTTACAAGTTAAATGGGCAAAGATAGATAGTTAAAATTAAAGTTAAATAAAGTTAAATGGCTTTATCATGCCTTAGCCTAACCAAAATTAACCTAACGTGATCTAATACAGCTTTTAAAAAGCATTAATTAAGATGTAAAAACCGATACTAGCTAGCAGGATATGAATAGGTATTTGCTAAAATCCTATACAATTAAAAGCTGCAACATATACCTACACTTAAATGTGTGATTTTAAAAAAATTGTAAATTTTGAAATAAGCTTTTTTGCCATTTCAATAATTTTCCAATTGAAAAATTGAAAATTTTACAAATTAGATTAGGCGTAGCAGAATTCCAAAATTTATAAAAGCAAAAATCATGTTTAATGTTTCAAATTCAAAACTTGACCCTTATTCATATTGCTTATTACTTGGTACATTATTAGAATTCTCAAAATGATTCCTATAACTGAAATATCAAAAGCGATAGGGCTATCAAAATTTGAACTAAAATCAAAATTTTACATTGGAAAATCCTAGATTTCAAAATCCCAGTTTGATTACCATTACAATTTTTGGATTCAGTAGCTCTTAAAAACTGAGTTTTAACTAGTATAATGATGGGCTTTCTGGTCTTTATATGGTATAGGCCTGAAAGTCGAATATATCCTTTGTAAATATTTCCCATATTATCCCTAATCTACCTTTACAAATACCCTACATATTATGTATAATAAAAAAATCTCAGTTTAAGGAATTTTTCATGTAAAATTAGCAAAAAAACTTTAAAATTTGGAATTTTGAACTTACCCATCGACTAGTGGGACTTCTCTCAAAATTTGCTGGACGGTTTCGAGACGTTCTCTGGGTGAGGTCACAAAATCCTCCATTATGGCCAAGGGTACTCCTACACCCACACCTACTGCAGCTGCCAGCAACAAAACACAACAAACCAGAAGCCAATGACGCATTTTTAATTCAACACCTGCAAAATCACAGAAAATTAAAAAAAATTGTAAAAATGTATCTACTGATATTTTTGAAATTGTATTTCCTTCTCATTCTTAAGTTCTTGGATTCTCAATTCTGACAGATTTGACTGACACAAAAACGCAAGATATCAGAAAATATCAAATTTCTCAAACTTCTCATTCCAAATTTCTATAAGCTCGATATTAGCCCTGTCAATCAGCATGTCTCTCCTCGCCTCTACTCTAACTTCCTGTTATTTCAATACTTTTTGAAAGGATTAATTTGTTTTTTGAACTCAATTTCTACAGATCGATTTAGAAATTTTTTCTATTAAACCTACTAATACGAGTAGGGTAAGTAGTCTACTTACTGTATCTATCTTTATAAGAAGTTTATCTGCTAGTATAAATATAGCGCTTTGTACTTATAGGTTAAGCATAACACTCCTCAAGTTAATTTTTGAATTATAAAGTCAGATTTTGACCATTTTGACATTTTTCAACTTAATTTCCCTAAGGCCTATTTAGTTACTTGAGCAAATAAACCAAAGTTCAAATACGAGTATCATATTTGAATCTAAAATTTATTTTAAAGTGGTTTGTCTATTAATCTCAATTTTCAAAATCCTAGTTTTCATTCATTTGATTAATTATTGAAATCTAGGATATCAAGAATAAGAACCATATTACAATATACTCTATTTAAAACTCAAAATCTAGACATTTTTGTACTAAAAACTACAGTAAAATGGTAGAAATAGTTCTGAGAATTTATTAATAAATATCCCTTTATAAATGCAACTCATATTTCTCAATATAATCTCAGTTTCAGCACATTACTTACATTATACACAGGGTGTATAAAGTATAAAGTATTTCCGCAAATTTATAAAAATGCAATATAAAGTAGTATAAAAGGGCAGATAATGGCCCAAGGTTGACAAATAACTGCAATTTATAAACCCTAACTAAATAGAGGGAAAGTTGACACAAACTGATGATTTCCATTTTACCAAAATGGCCAAATAAATTTTGACTTTCTCTCAAAAATTTTTTACAGAATTTGCAGAATTGCATTTTTTTCTCTCTAAGCTTTTCATATGCAGGTACTTTTTTGTTCTAAAATTTCAAAAATTTTGATACTATTATATGTACAATAGTTGTATTACAAGTATCTTAAAGTATCTTAAATGGTCATATCCTGGTCCTAGTGCAAGGCAGTATGGGTGATTTATATCAAGTTTTTTTTGCTACTGCGTTTTTATGATAGTTTTTGGTTTCGGTCATAAATAGCAAATGTCTCGAGTACTTTTGGATTTTTTCGAAATTCTTGTATAGACATAAGGGGACATATAAATACACAGACAAGTAGTGTCCTACAAAAGTCTTTTTTATACATTTTTATAAATAAATATAGCTTCTGTTGTATGTACAGAGTACTGATAGTATAGTAGTACCTAAGTACTTGGGTTTTTGTTGTGGGAAAAACAACTATGAATTCAATTCAATTCTGGTCATAAATAAGAATGGTGTTTGGCTTTGTGCTCGTGCGGGTATGACTTATGGGGAAATATATTGTTTTACATATGTAAATCACAGGGAAACCGTGCTAGAAATCGGTTTTATGTCAGATTTATTCCATATTGACTACCATATATGTACATACCATACATAAAAGGTAATCACATTCATTTTCAATTTTTTTGCAAAAAGTATCAGTATACATAGGTTCCTACATAAATTTGAGGAAATATGAACGAGAGAAGCGAACAAACTATTTAACTTTGTTCGTCTGTCTGTCTTGAAATAGTGGACCGATTTTAACCAAGCCTTGGCTGGAGGCACCCTTATAGGGTCAGTTGTGCCATTTAGACAAAAATTAGGGTACTATAGGCCCTTTAACGTAAAAGTTCTCATATTAATCAAATGAAAAAAAATCCGAAATGAGGTAATAATAAGGGGGATTCAGAATTAGACCCGAAATAATATCTTTAAAATTAGGACCAAATAAATTGATAGATTTTTAAGACCTCCTGATTTGGATAGACATAGACCAAGGTAAAATCTCTAAAATTTGATTATCTGTATTTATAAAATATCCTAAGTTTATTCAAAAGCCGACTTTCTGTATTTGTAAAATAATGAAATTTTTGAGAAGCTTATATTGATATTCTTATCTCAAATTTTAAGATTGAAATCCAGATTTCGTATTTAAGATTAGTACAGTATTCAGTAAAGGACCCTTTAAGAGGATAACTCGAAAACTACTGGACCGATTTGGACCAAATTTGGCATGAAGGACCCTTGCAGGGTC
>JAQIXA010003894.1:0-12743 GCA_034699045.1 Nanhermannia cf. coronata Gr-Ori-00579 | reverse complement strand
CCATTTATCCCAAAAACCAAGGTCTCAAACAAAAAATGGTTACCGGTCATGACCATCCCTAATGGTAGGTCATGTCATCATATGATCAAATTTTCAATCCAGAAAGTGCATCGAAAAATGTTACCTTGTAATTATTTTTTACAAGGTAGATACTCGAGTATGTACTTCGAATTTTGAATCTTTGAATTTTTGAGGTAGGTACTATAAATTTTTATTCTTTATTTTATTTCTACTGATAGTCATTTGCATTTTCTAATTAGCTCAACATTGCCGGAGATTTTTTTAAAAATCAATAGGATTTTAAAATTAAATACTTGCCCTTTTTACTTGGTTTGGTAAATACAAAGTTATATTTGTGTGTCAGTACATATACGGGGTTAAGTTAAGAGTTATGTAACTAACTAAAAGAGGATCGAAATAACCATTGTCAACTTGTAGTAAGTAGAAATTGTTGAACTGGACATTTTTATACAATATCTCCCATCTTTTCACTTGATTGTCAACATCAAATGTCCAGAATAAACCTGAAATTGAAGTAGATAATAGTGAGAGCAGTAGAAGTGTGTACCGATCCATAAAGTGTATTAAACTATATAAGCAGTACTTATATAAGACAAGATCGTGAGAAATAACATTTGTTTCGATTTCTATCTCGAAAAAATAACACAAGCTCTATAGTTAGTAAACACTACAAAAGGTATTCAGAATTTTTCATAGTACAAGCAGTACAGTACAAAGACAATTTTATGCAAAATCAAAGATTGTAAAATCAAAATCCATTTAGGATTTGGAAAATCTAGCAAAGTCATTTCAATAAACCTTTATACTGTATCAATACTATGTTATATATAGGTAGATACTCTTCAAATTTATTTCAATATCAAGTTTCAAGTGATGATGACATCATTGAATTACGGAAAACATATACCTTTTCAACACTAATATCTTCCTGGAAAAAGAGGTGAATACTAATTAGGTTTTTACCCTCAAATTTGAATATTTAAGAATGAAATTACGAGGATTAGGTAGGTAAACAAGATTTGATATTTACCTTACCGTTTGTGATTTTCGCAAAAAAAAGTGAGGTTATGTAACTTAAAGGTTGATCTTGACAGACAAAACTACCTAAATACGTTTTTTAGTTTCAGGCTCGATATTTATTAGAACAAAACTTGTATTACTCGTACATATCTATATTATTTTAGAAGTTTGCCAAACATCATAAAATGACATTTTAAAATGACAAGATACCTAAATCTGGGTTTTACCCTTACCATGTAAATTAATAAAAATATTCTTATGTTTAGATTATGATGAATATGCTACTTCTTTAGGTGATAATTCTCAAGCTCAAATTGTACATAAGTAAGTAAGATATTTACGTTTAATATGCACATGATTTAAAAAAATGAAAACATGTTACGAATAATAATTCGATAATCTAAATATAACTCAAGACTCAAGTATAACCTACTCTAGCCAGTGCAGTATGTAAATCTTGGAACAATATTTTAAGTTTTTTGTATTACAATTCGATTAATCATGGGTAATTTAGAATTAGTATGAAATTACAGATAGTATTAGTATAGTAGGTACTGATGCTGAAATGGAATTCAGAATTTCAGTTTAAAGATTCCCCTGAACTCTAAACGTATACTTATGTACCTAGTACCTTATCATGACTCATAACTGCATGCAGTCAAATGGGAATTTTTAACTGACCACCACAAACTTCCTATTCTTTGAAATAAAATTATCTTATTGTTAGTCAATTTTTTCATTCGAATTTTACCGATAGAGGAATTTCCATTTAAAAATATACTTAAGCATGATAGCTAATTTTAATTATACTATGAGTAAAAGTATCGTACGTATAGTATCTAGTATCTATGTAAAGATATATATGTACATATACATACTTTTTAAGCATAATAGGAAAATTTATATTTATCCATTTATTTATAATGTATCAACACTAATGTAAATGTAAATGACATTTTATGAAATTAGAGTAAACAATGCATGAAATTGTGTCAACTGAAAAGGATTTGTATCAGAATCTAACTTATAGAATTCACATAATTATGTAGATAATTTCGAGTATCAGATGATGATGATGATGGCTAAACTCGTGCTTAAATATTTATTAGGGTTCTACTCGTATATTTCAAAAATTAAAATCACAAAGTCAGTAGCTAATTTTGGCTAGTAAAATATACTTGTGCATTCTATTAGTAAGATACAAAGCATTAGAAATTCGATTGATCGTAATTAAAAGCCATGAAATTTGTCAAAAACAGAATATTTAAGCATTAGGAAAACCATAGTCATACCATACCATATCTAGAGTCAAACCCCTACTCATATTTTTAAGAATTAAAAATAAATTGAAGCTATGTAAAATAATATGGTAAGTCTTTTACTAAATGTAATTACTAAATTAGAAATTCATAGAATTATTTTTACTTGAAAATTGGAAAATTTTAACAAAATATATGACATAAATATAGGCATCTAGAATGATTAAAATAAATTTCTCGTCCCTGTACCTATTGAACAAATTGCCTTTTTTTACTCATTAAAATTTTTATTTGACTTTCCATATACCTACCTAGTTTTAACTAAATAAAAGAGTTAATGTAAAATATGTACGTTTACTAAAAGTAAGTCAAGTACTCAACTTATTGACATGAATGAATTGTTGGTTTGATTGAAATTGAATAATTTATCATATTTTAGTTCAACAAATATAATCTCGTTCTCAATTTAATTTCAGTCAGAATAAAATCAAATTGATTGGAAAATAAATCGTATTTGCTTATTTATTTGAACTACCTGTGTTTGTGTTTGAATTTGAATTTGACTAGCCTACCTGAAGAAAAAGATGGTAGGTAATAGGAACTAGATAAATAGCAAAATTAAATTAAATTAAATTACATAACTAGAAATAAGTTGATACAAGTACCTACCTAGTATAATATCCTTAATAAAAGGACTATCTTAACTTGCCTTATCAGATCAGTATTGAAATACAAATAATATTTCAATTAAATTACAATGAATTTTATAGGTAATTTCTATTTAGGAATAGATAGATACAATTTGTTAATATTATTGGTTGAGTAAATAAGAAAGAAAAAGATCGATTAAGTTATGAAAATATCTACTTATGACATGACGACTATTAAATCAAATACTAATGCTAAGAAATGTACTTGTACTTAATAAAATTAGCCCTTTTCTAAGAGGCTGATACAAATAAAGGTTGACTATAATTGATAAGTTGAAATTGAAAGATAATTTGAAATTTTGAACTCTCTCAGGAATTGCTAGAATTGAAAAACATCTCAAAATTTCAAGATTTCGATCAGAAATAGCAGAAGGTTTTCAATATAAGACTAATCCTAAAATAATTCGATTTTGTAAATACCATAAAAGTGCACTAACTAATAAGCATGCGAGACATTTCCAATTTTTCAAAAGATTTAAAAAAAAGAAGAATTTAGAACCAAGGAAAATTTTTGTTCTTTAGAAAATATTGGTAAATCATGATTTTGTTTTTGAATTAGTAATACATATCTAAGAGTACCCTACCACCTATTTTATTTTAAATTTACCGGTATTTATGACAATGTAAACTTTCATGTATTGACCTGACCTAACAGGTTCCCCATCTAGAAAAAGTATATTTTAGCTAGGTAATTTATTTGGATTTGAATGCCATCGGAAGTCTGATAAAATAAGGTAAAAAAAAAAATATTTAGAAAAAGGAATTTCATACTGATAGGAAATTGACAAAAAGTAAAACTAGATTATTTTATACCTACATCTTTACTAATACAAAAACTACTAACTATGTTTACTACGGAGTAGTACTAGTAAGTGCATACTGAAAAAGTACTTTACATGTCTTTTCCATGTCTATGTTTTTCTATTTCTATTTCTATGCATAATTGATCAGATCAGAGCATCACAAATAGAGAAACATCCATAAGAAGATCTACTAGTACTTTAGTACATATGTATATGTAGGTAGTAGAATATGTACAGGAAAATGGCTTTCATAAATAATTCAGAGAATGAAAGAGTGCGGTCTTTATACATTTTTCATATACTCTCTATTCATGGACAATTTCTCGATTTTTATATTTTTTTTTTTTTTTGCAAAACATTAAAATATTATGCCAGTATCCTACTTATTTACATACAAAAATATAACACTAAATATAACCTATAATCCATACATTACATGGTGGTGAGTAAAAGGCAAAAATTTCAGATATGCTCCCTTAATTTCTTAGAAACGAATCAAATACCTGCACCTGCAATATCTTTTTGAAATATCACAGGTATTTTTAAGATTGACATTTTAATTTGGAATTTTTAAGAGACAGCTATTTTTAAGAACTACTCGTAGCTTTAGACTTGAGATTACGATTACGATTAGGTACCTTGATTAGAATAGAGGTACCTGAGAGCAATTAACAACTCTCATTCTTGAGAAAAATCACATTATTTTTGAATCACATCAATTTAATTTTAGGAAAATTCGAATATCTAAATATAAAATTTAATTATTTTTTTGAAAAAATCGGTCATGATCGTGAATCTAGGTACTGATTTGCTTGAATAAAATTAAAACATTTTAAGTTTAAACAAAGCAAGGTAAAATGGTTTATTTATTAGTATTTTTTTTTTAATTTTTACAAAAGTTAAGATTTACCTTTTAAATACCTTAGCTTAGCTTGAGTTGGGAAGTTTTTTTTTCTGAACTGGTATGACTTGGTAAAAGTCAAAATAAAATTGGAACAAGTAAATAATATTTCCTCTAGATAGTTACTCGTAGTAGTACCATATAAGTATCAGTTGGTATTGGTATTGATACTCGTATTAGGTAAATTTTGTCTGAGTCTTGAGTCTTGATGCTTTACACGATAAAGATAGGTTTGTCAATACAAGTCTTATTTTTGTTTTTACAGGCTCACAAAGGAGCAATAGAATTCCAAAAAGATGGATATTGTTCGTGCAAAAAAGTCATATTTCTTTTATACGTATATCTACTTATGTACATAAACATACATTCTTTTATGCAGTTTTCTGCAAAAAAATCCATCAAAATATTGAATAGAGAACATAAAAGTATGAACACAAAATGTTAATGTGAGAAAGGTCAATTACATGCATTTTTTTAATTCATTCAATCGATCAATCAACTATTTTTTTACTACTTGTATAAAAGGGGTAGGTAATTGAATTCATTTTGTAATGAAATTTTCCTTAAAATTATTTTTTAATCATACTAATTGTAAGTGAATTTTTTATAAGATTTCGACATGAGATTCAGAGAATAAAATAAAAAAATAAAAAATCATATCTATTCTATAGGTAGGATAGGATAGGTTAGGATAGGTACCCATATTAATATTTTTCCTTGTGATAAATATACAAAAAAAAATAGCAAATGTAGCTTCATAGAATCTTAGAATTCGATTAATAGAAACAGAATTTTGAAATTTTCTAGGAAATATGAAACTTGCAAAAATTATTTTAAATTAGTATGGTACCATACTTATGATATGACTTATATACCCAACCTAGCTAGGTAGATGCATAATATTCCGGATATAAAATAGCTAGTTGTTCATATTCTTTCAAAGAAATTTATAACTAGGACTTAATCAACTGAGCTCTTTATAAATTGATTATAACTTGGGCGAGTAAAGCGATGAAGGCATCTCAAGTTTCCCCATTTTCCGGGGTCAAAGGTCAATTTTCGGTCAAACTGAAATCAAATTCGAAATCTCCGTCAGCGATTACCCCTAAATTCCATTTGATTAACATGGGAAACCCTTAAAGGGTCCCCTGAACCCCAAGGGGTGAGACAATTTGAAACTTGGCTAAATGGCACACCGAGACCCTATGGGGGTCCTTCATGCCAAGTTTGGTTAAGATCGGTCCAGCAGTTCTCGAGTATCCCCTGGACAAACAGACAGACAACAAACAGACGGACAAAGTCCACTCAAAGTTGAATAGTAAGTGCTCGCTTCGCTCGTACAATTAAATCCTAGTAAATATTTAAATAAGATAAAGATATTTCTGGATATTCTTCCCTTGTCTCACAAAATATGTATATTTTATAGTCGGCGTTCTTGTGTGAATTCTATGACCTTTTCTATTTCTATGAACTTGAAGGCAAAATACCTAATTATAATTTATAATTATTTTCATTTCTTTCAAAATCTTAAGTCCGAGATTCATTGACACTTCATCATACAACAATCTCTATCTATAACGTCCTATTTTAAAGCAGTACTAATCGATACGTAGCAAAAAATCCCATTATTTTCAATTTTTCATAAGGTCTCATTGAATGTTTTTATAAAGATCACATTATACAATTTTAGAAATACCTAATAATATGTTATTGATATCCAATATAACTTTTTCTCTCTTTGGGGGTAACCTTATAGAGAAAATACACTGCAGCATAATTACTAATTACATTTAATGATAAAAATAGCAATAAAGTTCATCAATTCATAAAATACAGTATAAATCTCATAGTAAAAACTGATTCGACTACTTTTTTGCCTAAACTCATGCATATTCAACACTCTTTTTAAAAAAACTTTTTTACGATCCTAATGATGTTTCGAGCAAAAAATTTCAAAACCAATTTCTTATCCAGAACTGACCAGGTAAGAAAAATTGAAATTTAATCATACACTTTACCACCAACAAACACCACATTTCATTGGCGATAAAATTTCTTGATAGACCTATTATTATTATTATTAAAAATTCTGCCTTAGGCCATAAGACTATGGTTATAAGTTATAACAAGCAGTCTATCTATTCTGTAATGAATTTAAAAAGGTTTACAGAGTAGACAAAAATCCAATGTAATTTCTACTGTGTTTAGCATATTACTTATTTTATTACTATTACATATCTACATATACAAGTATAAGTATAAGTATACTAGGGTACTCAGTATTTTTTAAATACTCAAAAAATTCATTATATTAAGTATGTGAAATACGAGATATATGAGCAGGTACAAGTTCTTTGAAGATTAGTAGTTGTGGTCAAGGTAAGGTGAGGAAAAATAATTCAAACCATCATTAATATTATATTTGTAAACTTGTAATAGAGTTAGTAGTAATGGAATAAAGGTACAAAATTGTATAAAAAATATCAGTATATTTAAAAATTAATATACACACATGGTAGATGTATTGTACCTAGCTAGGCTATATCTTATGTCTTATACATATATAAAGAAATTATAGTCTAGGTAAGGGGTAAGTTAGTTAATATTTTATTGTAGGAAATTTCGTTCTTTTGTAATTCAAGTTGGTATTTTATCTTCTATAGTTGAGGTTGAACTTCCAGTTCCAACTTCTTATTTTTAAATATAAATACAATAATAGGTATACCCATTTACTTATTAGTCAGTAGGGTAGGTAATATTATTTTTATCTTTTTTAAAGCTAAACATGTGCATTTGCATTAGTACTAGACAATATACCAACTACTGGTAGTACTAGTACTACTAGTACAAGCAGTAGGTAATAAGTCTATTTCAAAGATAGTTCAACTTTTGAGATTTTAAGAATAATTAGTACATAAGTAAGTACAATCTTATCAAGTTTATAATCTTTATATAGATATACGTACTAAGGTATAAGTAAAATTAATTTTCAACTCGAGTTCTCAGTTTATCTATGATACCTTCGCAAAAAGTTTATAATTTTTTTTACCAAGATTTGATTGTGATAGTTCAACTTTGTGGATTTATTAATACACTAGCTTGTATTACTACCAGACTAGGATAAACTCGTGCCAAAATTTGTATAAATTATAATGTTAGACTAACTAATATATGTAATTTAATGTTGGTAATGTCCTTGTGAGTTTGTTTGAGCAATTAGTGCTTGTCATATAAAGATTGTTTATTATTAGTTTTAACTACGTTCTCGTAAGTTTAATACAATGAAAGATAACCTAACTTGTACTTTTGGTGTTGTGATTTTGATTTTGTGTGTTTGTTGTGAGATTTTAGCACAAAAAACAGGTAAGAAATAGAATATTGTCCAAATGAGAGTCATTTTGAAGCATTTACAAAGTTTAAAAAATTACAAAATATTACAAAAATCTAGAAATTTTTCTAAAGTTTTGCTTGGGACTCCCAAGTCTTGAGAGTCTTGGAAAGGCAAGCAGATTTATTTTAGCGTTTTGGAAAAACCAAGCTTTGGCTTAGCATTTACTTGAAAAATTAAGGCCAAAGTTTTGTTTTTCCGAAAACCTAAATCATGTCTGCCATGATAATACAGAAACAATAATCTTCTGACAATACAAAAATATTTTTAAATAGAGTTAAATAGAGAATTCAAAGTTGCATATTGTAATGTAAGTAGGTAATCTGTAATATTCTAAGCAGCTTCACTTGTATCTTGAATTCAAATTATTTGAGAAAATTTAAGATTTATAAAATAATCATGGCTCTATTTCAATAAAAAAATCTTGAGCTTGAGATGTCAAGAACCTTATTATATATATTAGTATTTTTTTGCAACAATTAATTTTTTTGTCTCAGATTTACCGAAGAATGTAAACTGTATAAACCCTCAAGGAGAATATGGTAGCTGTATCCCATTAACAAAATGTGAAGTGCTTTTTTCCATACTAAAGAAAAGGCCGATTGTAAAAACTCAATTGAGATTTTTGCAGCAAAGTACTTGTGGCTTTGAAGGCGAAGAACCGAAAGTTTGTTGTGCCAATAATAAAACCCTTCAATCAAATACTCTAGATAAAGGTATTGGTGATAAAAAAGAAAAAATTAAAAATCAACAACCTATAAAGCCTAAACCAACTCCTATCATTATACCAAAAACCACAACAGAGAAACCGCTTGTAAAAGTTCAAAATCCAGGTCAAAGTTCGCCAAAACCGAAACCTAATCCAAGTCCAGCTTCTCCACCACAAACACCTGCAAAGCCTGAGAAAGTTGAACCTACAGTTCCAGTTGATAATTCTCCACGAGGTAATTCCAATTCCAATCTCTATCTCTATATCATACTATAGTATCAGTAGTACACTACTATAAGAAACATGTTTCGACTTTTCTAAACCATACTTTTTTTTTCTTTTTTTTAGGAATTACTCAAAGGGTTGTGAATCATAAAAATTTTAAATTATTACCCCCCTTGAGAGATTGTGGTGTTTCATTCGGGTAATTTTTGTAAAATTTTTTTTAAAAGGATAGAAAAAAATGTATGAAAATTTTTGCAAAAAAGGTCTGATCGAATTATTGGAGGGCAAGATGCTGGACTTGGTTCCTACCCTTGGATGGTTTTAATCGGTTATACAAGTAAGTATGTATTAGAAAAAAAGTATTTTCGAATCACTTTTTACAACTAGATACTTATGAATGTAGCTTCCTATATACGAATTAGTATTCATTGATCATAATCATAAGTAAAAGTTATATCGACAGATAGATATTGAAAATGTCTTTGAGCTCTTGTCTCGATTTTATTTTATTTACAATTATCATTGTCTGAAATCTGATACCTACCGATACTAATGTAATTTTGAGTATTATTTAATTTTAGTTTTTGTTTTTCCAAATATAGATCTTGAAGGGCAACAGCAGTTTGCTTGTGCTGGATCTCTAATTTCAAATCGTTATGTACTTACGGCCAGTCATTGCATTGCTCAATTGCCTTCTGGATACAAAGTGTAAGTGAATACTAATTAGTTGATAATTTCTCAAGACATAATGAATGATTACCAATTTGCTTGTCATTGACATCTAATCAATATGCTCAGGGTCATTTACTTCGCAATTTTAATTTTAAATAATTTTTTTTCCAGATCAACTATTCGTATTGGAGAATATGATCAATCGACAGACCCTGATTGTGATCAGTTGAAAATCTGTGCACCCAAAGTTCAAGATGTTGGTGTTGAAGAAGTAATACCTCATGAACATTATGATGAAAAGGGGAAAAAAGAGAATGACATTGGTATCATAAGGCTTGAAAAAGATTTGAAATTTGGACGTAAGTACCCTTAAACTACAAAATTATGTAAATCTTACTTAATTGCCAAAATCTAATCGTAATATAAGGTTAATTTAAAGATTTTTAAAACAAAGTATGTACCAACAATATAAACCTATTAAGGTCTTAAAAAGCCCAAACTTTTAGAATTTGTTAAAATGGGTTTTTCGAATGATCTTTATTTTGTAGTTTTGATGTCTTTTTAATTAATCTTTTGAGAGTTTACAAAAAACTAAAATGCAATATACTCGTAGGAATCAGTAAGCATCTAATCATCGTACATAATAAAATAATGTATCTAGCAATGCAATGTATAAACTTGATCTGAGATTGGATCTGATTACAACTCTGATGTCAGAAGTAAGAAATTATTTTTTGATCTACTAATATTTCATATAGGTACCTATTATGATTTATATGGTTTATATGGTTTACATGGTTGGTACATACATTATATGGTTGTACTATTAGTAAGTATTATAGTAGTTTAAACAAGATAGGATATTTTTCTAAAAATGATTTACTTTTAATGAAATTGAAAAATACCTACCTACCTACCTACCTACCTACCTAAGATTTTAATGAACATAAGATACAATTACAAATACTATATTGTAGGTTAAATATTAGGCTAGATACATTATACAGTATAATTTACCATTTGTCTTATAGGTACTATAATTATTATGTAGATATTTAGACAAAAGGACAGTTGAGAATTTCATTAAATTAAATTGAGATCTATTGCGTCATTAATGATAATTAACTACTACCACTATAGACCAGTAGTAATTAAATAAGATATTGAGTATAATTTATTGCATTTCTTTAACTTCTTTAGCATTCGTGCGGCCAATTTGGTAAGTCAATTTTAAAATGAACTTTTTTTCTATAAAATTGCTTTATAAAGTATGAGGTAAAATAATATAAACATTTTTGAATTGAAAAATAGCCTTCCTTATGGTGAATTCTTCATTCGTGTCACAAACTCAACAAAGTTGACAGTCGCTGGTTGGGGAAGACTTTCATTTGGTATTTAATAATTAAAAAGTTTTTAATAAGTAGATAAGGGATGGGAATTTAATGTACATAATGAATATTTATTTGAATTTCTAGACAATCCAGATAATTCTATAGTTCTACAGGATATTCGAGTACCGATTGTTTCAATGGCTGCTTGTAATGCTTTTTATGGAGTTAAAGGACGTTTTGGAGATATTGACCCAGGAAGATTCTGTGGTAAGTAAAGCCTTTTCAAGAATATTTTGAAGAAAATGAAAATTTTTTAATAATAATTTTTTTACATTTACATTACTGTGAATCTTCAAAAGCTGGGGGTGAAGCAGGTAGGGTTTTGAATAACTTTGTAAAAATTATCAAACAAATTAAAATTGCGATTTTATTAATTATAGGCAGAGATTCTTGTAAGGGCGATAGCGGAGGTAAAAATCGCATAATTTTTAAGTAAAATTTCAAAATTGAACTCGTAGAATCTTACAAAGCTAGTTCTATGTAATATTCTAATTATAGACTTTATTAGATTTAAAATTCCAAAAATTTTGAAAAAAATTCATATAAAAGCTTTAGGTTATATACTTGATTTCAAGCATAATCCTTTAAAAAGCTAACAATGAGTTTTGTCATGTCATTGTCATAAAATTGATAAAAATAAGTAATAAAAACTTAAATAATTCTTTCAGGACCTATGATGCAAGCATTGAAAGTTCGAAAAATCAAACAAGTTAGAGCCTTTCAATTTGGAGTTGTTTCAGTCGGTCCAAGTCGTTGCGGTAGTATACCTAATCCTAATACTTATATATTATTACTAAATATTCACAGATACAATTTTTTTATGTTTCATAAATTAATAATTTTTTTCAGGAACACAAGGACAACCTGCTTTATACTCTAAAGTAAGTTATTTTGTTCCTTGGATCTTGGATCATATGCGTGAAAGTGAATAAAAAAAGACTTGAAATATCACTAATTAATAAAGATTTTTAATATTTTTTAACTACATAATATACTATGATACTAAATGTATAAAAAGGCAATTTAAAAAAAATCTGTAAGTATAGCACATAAATAATGCAAATAATTTTAAGTTTTTTTAGATACCTGTACATCTTTCAATTTTTGAATATTTTTACAAAAAATGAATAATAATGTAAGAAATTGATTACCACTAAACACATAAAAATGAAAAAATTTGAATAAAAATTCTTAAAAATTATACTTTTTTTCAACCAGTTTCTCATTTGCAAACTTGTTTCAATTTCAACTTGCTTTAGCGTATTTTAAGATTATTATGATGGAAAAAAATTCTGAGAATTTTAATAATACTTTACATTTTTATCTCTGATTTATAGCACACGATTAAAAGTCATAAAATGGTTTTTTACAGGGTGTATAAAGCCTCTTTTAATTATTTATTACTTGAAGATTCATTAACTATAATTATTTCATATAAAAAAAGATTATCAGAAATAGCTCATCAAAAATCGATATAAGATTATCAGTTCAGTTTTTACAAGCCTATATACAGATAATTAAGGCAAATAATGTGTTTTATTAACAAAATTTTAGGTAGTGTAGGTACTACCATAGATTAATAAAGAATACAAGATAAATAGCTAGCTAATTAACCAAGGAGAAGAAAATCAGGTCCAAGTATAG
>JAQIXA010003893.1:0-12743 GCA_034699045.1 Nanhermannia cf. coronata Gr-Ori-00579 | reverse complement strand
TTTTATTAATTCGTCAAGAAATGTCATTTTAAAAACGTTTTAAATACATTTTACATACTTAACTTAATTAGGTATACTCATAAATACTCGTATATATACAATTAGATTGAGGTTTAATTGAGTTTAGATTTTGGAGGGATTTGTAGGGGGGATTTTTTCCAGGGGAGATTTCGGCTAGAGGGGATTTTCGAGGGGGGATTTCGGTCAGGGGGGATTTTGGAGGGAGGGATTTTCACCGCGACCCCCAATGTACATATATTGTTAGTATTTTAGCAATAAAAGATATTTTTGGTTTAATTTTAATTGATTTTTGAGTAAGTAAAGTATAACTTTCTCTCTCAGGCTCAAACTGTGAGAGAATTGTTCTTAAATTGAAAATGGAAATGAAACCCAAAAATTTCGACTAGACTTCAATCAATTTACAGAGATTTGCCGACTTGAAAACTTGAAAAACTTATAATAACTTGGCCCACTAGTACCTTTATTAAACTAGTATTTTCTTGTTCACTTAACCATTATCTTTATATATTAGAGTTCTACAGTACCCTTTTACTTGACTTAACTTTTGACTTTTACTTACCTACTATATAGCTACTATATGAACTCAAAAATTCTTGAAAAATTTTGTACAAAAATTATGAGTATATCTGCTAGTATTTAGTAGTCTAAGGTTAAAGGCAGGAATTTTCATGTTTTTGAAGCAAATAAAACCTGGCCCATTCATTGAATGTAAAATGCTCGGCATTGACAAGTTGATGAGATAAAAGAGATGTTATTCTTTGCTCGGTTTTGAATACCAAATATTAAGTTTTCTCTTTCATTATTACTATTATTATTATTACAGATACATAGGAGGATAAGGATACTTTACATTACATACTTCAATATAGTATATTGTATCCTCTACTATTGATACTATTTTAAACACCTAATAAGTACCCTCATAGGACTCGTTTTCCTTATTGTTCAAAGTCTACACCTTTCCATTTCAATTTTTCAAATTAGATTTGCTATCCCTGCCTACCATATAAATACTATAAAGTAAAGAGATCCTTAGAATGATTAGAAAACCTGTTGTATATATGACTGTATTTATTGTATACCGACTGGACCTATATCCAAAATAAATACTTACCGACTGGACCAAATTATAAATATTTTTTGGAGACTTGAGGATACTTTACTTGTTAAATATAAGAGTAATAAAAATATCTCTATACTGTAGTAGTAGGTAATGCTTATTTATTATGAAATGAATTTATTTCGGTCTGTTAAAAGTTAAGTTAAGTTAAGGTATAAAGGATAGTTAGTGTGGGAAATTATTTGGGATTATGATCGGTTTAATTCTATTAATTTGAGGTAATAAAATGACAAACAAATAATTGCTTTTATAATGAACAAATATTTGTAAGGTATCATATCATCGGTTATGGGTTAATTGAGCCTCATAAAAGTCCTCAAATTTGTATTTTTATTTGCTTTGTTTGTAAATACAAAATACAAATTACAAATTGGGAATGGGGATACAAAATTTACAAAGTGTGAAAACATTTTTTAAAATTAATATAGCAAATGAATTAGATCAAGGCTATTCTATATTTAGCTACATAATTTATAATTATAATCATTCTTATAATACTCTGCTTGTTTTTTGTATGTCTGTCTGTCTGTTTGTTTTTTGTATCCGGCTAATCCATTACTCATCTCCAACTCAAACTGGCTAATCCACTAACTTTCTTGAGATAATTTCAGAAATTTTCAAAAAAAAAAACGACTGGGGATGACTATGGTCAAAATGTCAACCATTTTTTTTTGAATGACATGTCATTTGCACCACATTAACAATGGTTTATTTCAATAGTTCATGCCAAATATGGCCAAATATTGTCACTGTTTACTGTAATAATAATAATGAATATGGTCCAAAAGGTTACGAAAGTTGAACTTTAACTTATCGTTAGGGATTAGGCTACTATTATGGTACTATGTATTACCATCAGTATTGAGTTTATGTAAAGAGAATTCAGTTTTATAATTTATGAGGTTTTTAAACATGCCATGCTTTTACATTTAAAAGGACTTTTATAATTAACTAATTGTGCTAGCGAAGCGAGCACTTACTATTCAACTTTTCTAGCACTTTGTCCGTCTGTCTGTATGTCCGCGGCATAACTCGAAAACTACTTGACCGATCTTGACCAAATTTGGCATGAAGGACCCTTATAGGGTCTAGTTGTGCATGCTCGAAAAAAATTTCAAATTGCCCCACCCCTTGGGGTCAGGGGACCCTTTAAGGGTTCCTCATGTTAATCATATGGAAAAAATAAGTGGCTATGGGGGTTGTCGACGACGGAGATTCCGAATTTGACATCCATTTAACCGGAAAATTGACCTTTAACCCCTAAAAATGGGGTAACTTGTGAAGTTTTCAACGCTTTGCTCGCACAATTTATAATCAACTTCTAGTGAGTTGATTAAAGCCTAGTTTTAACTTTAATGAATCTCTTTCAAAACTTTTTCAAACTCTTTCAAAACTTGCGACTGATTTTTAAACTAGTACCTATACTGTAATACAAAGTACTTCAAAAATAAATATGTATACAAAAGTACTTACTTAAGTAAAAGTACCTATTGTTAGTTATGTGTTTGCCTACCTTTGCAGATAGGCAAACTATGTATATACTTTATTGTATTTGTATCATGTTACATTGTTATTCATTAAATCTTAAAAATAACTTACTTTTACAACGAAAACCGTACCCATGTACTTTCCGATTTTTGTATTCGATAATCTATCATAATCATCTATATATCAAGTACTTACCTACTATTTAGATAATATCTACATATGATACAAATCTTTATTTAACTAATGTTTCGAGAGTATAAAATGAGAAATTGCTAACATATTATTATACAAGATAATATCTTGTAACAGGCTTCATTTCAAGAATTTCACCTCATTTTTCAATTTCCCTTATTTCAGCAGTTCTTTTGAATAAAATAGATGAAACTATGTATTGATAAGTGACAAGATACTTACTAGTTTGAAGATAGGAAATTAGATAAGGGGAGGGTACTTGCTTTTGATAAAATATTCCTATAAGGTACCCTACTAGATAGATAGGTAATATTATATTGGTCAATTGTTCTTTTCTTTTACATATAAAGCACTTTCCAAATGTTTACATGACCTTGATCAACTTTTCCAAAAATTTCAGACCTCTAGTTCAGATCATACATTTATGATCATGATAGACAAATAGCATAATAAAATAAGGTATCATGTATGTACAGGGTCTTCCAAAAATATGTGGCGAAAATGTTTAGGCATTAATATACTCGTTCGTAGTATAGGCCAGATCGGATTTTTAAACAAGTAATATATCAAATCGATTGGCTTTTGGCCTTACTCATGAACTGAGATCACGAATCTCAAATTCTTTGATACTAAAATTCCCGGTAAAAGTTATGATCAAAAAACTGAAGGCTTTTTCCATGTGAGAAAAATTGAGTAAGGCCAAAATTGCTCCAAAAGGCTTGAAATGTTAAAATGTATGATTCATATAGGCATAATAGTGCTCGGAAACCTTTTTTTAACATTTTATATGTGTGTTTTGGAACAATTTTAACACATTTCAATTTTTCTCCTATGGAAAATGTCTAGTTGAGTGACCCGTAACTTTTGACCTAGTAATATTGGCATCAAAATGATTTGAGATTCGTGATCTCCATTAAATTTCCTATCGATTTGATATCATACTTGTTTAAAAATCCGGATTTTTTATGAGTATCAGATCAGGATCAGATCAAGGTTAGAATCAGAAAGAAAATTTTTTATTTATTTAACTTTTTATCAAGTGTCTCAGGATTAGTTGAAATCACAAAATCCAATTTCATCAGATAATTGTATACTTTTAATACATTTGGGTATTCAGAAAGATCCATTTGAAACCTATATAAAAAATATGTAGGTAACCTTACATTTGTAAACTATCTAATTGGAGATTCTTACCTATCAATTGCATTGAAAACTTGTGGGATAAGAAAACAATCGACGATTGTGAAATCATTCCCAAAACAATGAGTTCCACCACTCGTCTCTCTTAAAATAGATTCTAGAGCTTTTCCAAATAAAAAAGTTATTATTTTCGACATATTAAATATCAGTATAGGATTTAATTAACTACTCTATTTAATTTTGTGAGCGAAGAGCTGAATATGTCCCAAATTAGCAGATTTTTTGTTCCAATTCCAAGTCAAAAGGGTCTCATTTTCGACTTAATTTCATTTGATTAACATTTGGTCTCCTTAAAGAAATATGATAAACCTTAACATAACAATAACATGATAAAACATCCTATAAGAGGTTGGGCTAGGGCCGTTTGGAATTTTGTCTAAATGGCTCAATTAGACCCAATATTAGACCCAGGGTCCTTCGTGTCAGGTTTGGTTAAAATTTCTCCAGAGGTTTTCGAGGAATCTTCTGGACAGACAGACAAACAAACAAACAGACAGACTGATACTGTAATATATTGATAGTTGATGAATATAGTAATAAGTGCTCGCTTCGCTCACAAAATGACCTTGTTGTAAAATAATATTTTACTTGCAAATCCCTTTTTGATGAAAAATATTTTCCAATCGAGTTGTTCAGCTGGATCAGAACTATATTTACCAGCTACACCACGATGTTGTAATGGCTGTATTGAACTATTTATTAATTCACAAATCTCTCGAATCTATACAAAATTGTACCTTATTTTCTTATTTTTTTTGGAAAATTATAAAGTAACCTTTGCCCTTTGATAAGGATCTTTTGGTAGTAAATGAGGATAATCGGCAGAAAAAGTTTCTTCAAGAAATTCCAAAATGACCATCTAAAATTAAAATTTTTAGGATTTTGAAATTTTGTACAATACAAATGAAATTATGACTTAAAAAAAGTTGATTACCGATTCTACAATTGATTTGCCATTTATAATTAAAGTTGGTAATTGACCTTTTGGATTGATTTTCAAGTATTCTGGACTTTTCTAGAAAATATTCGCAAAAATTATGGGTTACGTTAAGTTTGGTTTGATTTTACAAAATAGGACTGTGTATTTGAATTTGAACCTAAATTTTTTTGAAAATATTGAAATTTTTTACAGATACAGGTAGTTACAAAGTAGGTTCTCAAAGGTCAAATGTCAGAAATTGACTTATATACCTTATCTGTATCTTATATTACATATCACTGGAACTTATTGTATTTCAAAAAATTTCAAAAATTTCTATTCTTCCAAATGACTTACATGTTCTCCAGCTAGTAAATCAATATTTCGACAATCATACTCGATCTTTTTAAAGGCAAGTGCTTGCAATTGAAATATTAAAATAATTAACTAATTATCATTTAAATCCATAATTATCTATTGTATAGGATTTTTAAATAATTTTATGCATTTATTCTATTTTACCCAATCGAATCCTCCAAGAACAAGAACTATGTATCCACGAATATAAAATGACATTATCCATTTTATAGCTAAGCTAAAGCTATATAGGTCAAGGTCAAAGTCAAAATGTAGTTTAATTATGCAGTCATAGTCATAATCATAATCATAATCATAAACTTAACATTATATATTAGGATTTTATAATAATTTATCTGACTTTTATACTGTTGAACTTCTCTATAAACTCACTTTATTAAAACAGATATATCGAACTTTATAATTTATAACTCGTGAATTCATTGAGTCTTTAATAAATGATCTCTTTATAAGAGCAATCTCTTTATTACTATACTGTCTTAAATTAGGACAGAAGGAGCAGAATAGAAGTGCCGTTATAGACAAGTTCGACTGTAGACTTTATATCAATACATAACATATTATTTCGATTCGATTTCAGATTCAGATTGCCCATCTTTTTCAAGGTTTTAAAGCTTAATTTTTATTTTGTGCTTAAAATTGTGCTAAATCTTCAAAATTCGGAGCGAATTATTGACATTCTATTTTTTATTTATTTTGTAAAAAATCTAAATGTAATTAAATTATATAATTAATTGTAATTAAAAATGGATTTTGAGTCAGAAAGTATGAGTATTACACCACCAAGTTCACCCATTCTTGGATATAGTGGACCAAATCCAAATAAGCTGAAAGAGAGGACTTCAATTACTTCCAAAATCAAAGGTAAGAAAGATTCAAAATAAAAAACACTCACTCTTTAAATTAAGTAAACAACTGACTGGTTGGAGGGCTAAATCTGGTTTTCAGAGCTGAAACTGAAATAAGTCATAATCTATAACTTGTTTGTGACTCCTCTATAATTATAAGTACCTATAAATTGTAATAAATTAGTATTTTTATGCCTTATATATGAATATGCCGTTTATAGCCGTGGCCGTGCCATTTTATCTTATCAATAAAATTTCTATTAAGTAATTCAGCTTCAGCTCTGAAAAATACTATTATGGCCTCAATTTGACTTGCATTGGGCATTTACATGAATAGATAGGATATTTATATAAAAATAATATGTGTATGGTGTAAATTGTAAATATGTAATTGAAACTGATGATTTATGATTTTATGTTTTTTTATAGATAAAAATTCATGTTTTCACTGCAAAGGACAATTGGACAATTCACCATCAAGTTTTGAATTTGCACCTGATGGAATGTTAAAAGAAGGTCAAGTACATCAAGCCAGAGATATTTTAAAAGAACTAAACAAATGCCCTGAATTTGGTCAAAGTCAGTATCCTTATGATCTTAATAATGGTAATAATGGTGAGAATTCATTCGTTTTTAATGACAACCATTGTGATAAAGTAATTGAGGGATTTTTTGGTGGAAGGAATTTTGAGATCTCTTATAATGACAGTAGATCAACGAAAAATCAAATTGTCATTTTATTAAGAATGGCTAGAAAAAATGTACAAAGTCTTGAAATTCTTTGTGAAACTACACCGATACTACCAATTGTAAACTTTAGTAGACAATCGTCTTCGTCATCTTTAACTGGTATTGGTGGTGGTGGTGGTGGTGATAGAGAGAACTTGCTAGATGAAAAATGGGACCCTTGGACCTTAAGAAGAGAAGTTTGTGAGCTGTCAAGTTTTTTAATTAAGAATTTTGTACATTTAAGAAGGTTATTTTCAGTTGAAGAATTTCAAGAGTTGTTGAGTGGATTTAGAAATTTTTTTGGAACTGTTGAGAATTGGTCTGATTTGTCAAAATTTTGTAGCGGTTTCAGTGCTGGTAATCAGGTAAATCATTAGAACATAACAGACTTTTATTTTTAAAATATTAATATCTATTTATGTTGTCTTTAGTCTTCAGCACCAGGTTATCATTTATTTCATCTTTACCTTGAAATTCGTTGGACCTACTTAATATTATTTGAATTGTCACCTCTAATTGTATCCTGGATTTTTGATGATTTGATTTTATTAGCCTTCTATCAATTTGAAAGTAAACAACATGGAAATCTACAAGATGAAACACCATTCAATTGCTATTGTGTCAAAGAGTTGTGGGCTATGATTAAATTAATTTTGGATTTGATGAAGGGAAAGGTATTAAAATAATCTAAATACTTAAAACTAGGCTTTAATCAACTCACTAGAAGTTGATTATTAATTATTAACTGTACGAGCAAAGCATTGAAATATTATTTTTATTAAATAAAAAATTTTGCGGTTCCGGTGGACCCTTAAGTCCACAGCACCGCAAGGGGTGGGGCCACCTGGTTCTTTTGTCGAAATGGCACAACGAGACCCAATGAGGGTTCTTCATGCCAAGTTTGGTTAAGATCTGTCCAGTAGTTCTCGAGTTATCCCCTGGACAGAGAGACAGACAGACGGACAAAGACAAAGTCAAAGTGCAAGCAAAGTTGAATAGTAAATGCTCGCTTTGCTCGCACAATTAGAATTACCTAAACCTATGTGTAGGAAGTAGGAACTATTATATAGAGAGTGATTTCAACTTTTTTTTTTTCTAGCAAATATTCTGGGAGAAGGTTAATTCATCTTTAATTCGATTGGGAAAAGAAGAGGATTTTTTATTTTCAATCTGGTTATTTGCAAACCTTGCTTCATTATCAAAAGTTAAAGAAGATGGTACAATTACTAAAAATGAGGAATTACAAGAAGAGGATGGTTTTTATGAGTATTTACACGAGTTTCTAAAACCTTGGCTTGGTCAAATTGGAAATGAAAAGAGAATTTTGGAAGTAACTGAATTAACAAATCGACTTGTAACTTTTTGGGGATTTGATGCCAAAGTTTTACTCTCCTTTTGGGAGTTTTGGTTTAAAAATATTGATAAAAACTTTCAAGTGAATAATTCAAATATTTACAGCTCAAGTGATAAGTGGTTAAAAATAATAAATATAATTTGTTCTTTAGACCAACAAAAAATACATAATGATCCTAATTTAAAATCAGACCCATTCATTATTTTTCTTCGCTATCTGTACAACAATTTAAAAAGAAATTCGAAAAAAAGTCTCTTTTCCAAATTGACATCAGCGATAAATATAAAATTAACAAAAGATACAGTTGGCAGTTTTCAAGAAGTTGGGATTACTCGTATTAGTACACTGTACTTTGTTCTTGAACACTTTGAGAAAAATGTATCAACAAGATTAAATGAAATATTAGAATTTGTTAATCCTGACAAAGTGACAAATGCCTTGAGAGCTCGTTCAACAATGTATTTGCTACTATTATCCAGATCATTGAGCATTTTAGATATTCCGGATTATATGGAAGGGGTTAATAAATTCATCAATAACTGTCGATCAAATACAAATGAGTCAAAAATAGTTCGAGAAACAGTTTATGGAATTTCTGGAATTTGGTCAAAATCTGATTTCTCTCAAATGTATATTGTTCATGAGCAGAAATGCTTTGCTCATCAACTTCTTGACTCTTGGATATGTTCACCACCATGGACTAATTTATCTGAAGCATTTATAATTGCATTAGGAATGAATCTAAATCTAACCAAAGTAAGTAAAATCAGCTAAATCAGCCACGTTATCTTTTGGGATAAAGTTTGAGTTTGTCAATGGATTTCGGTTGGATTTTACCAAACGGTACTATTTTGGGACTTAGAAAATTTTTGAAAAAATCGAATTTTCGTTGAAATGGGTCGAGAAGGTCCCCAGAAATGTTGGCCCTTCGGGTCAACAATTGACCTCCGACCCGTGACAGTCCAACTTTTCGCCACAAACCAAACCTAACCTAAAGCAAACATAATTCCCTTAATGAGGTCCTAAAAACCTTGCAGGTCACTTTAGGGTGCCAATTTGGTGTTTGTGATCAATTTCTGAACCTTTAGAATACATTTCGACGAAAAAAAAAAATTTACTTTTTTCGAAAATTTTTTAAGTCCAAAATAATCCCCTTTGGTAAAAGCTAACCATGGATTTCATTTCAATTTTCTATTTAAATTTAAATGTATTGTAAAAGTTCGGTTCATTAAAATTTAATGTTAAATAGATCAAAAATAGCATGTAAAAATTAAAAATCTGGAATGTATAAGTCACCAGTCGACTGGCCTGGGGACTGCAGTTACTTTTTGAGTATTTAAAAAGCACTTGAAGAAGTCTAGTCTTTCTTTCTAATTGATCCAAGTGTTTTAATGAATTTTAAAAATAGGAAATGAAATCTGTTGAAAGGTTTTCCTAATACAATTTAGTAATAAAATTATTGATTTTTTTTTTCAGTTTTTCATCAAAATTTTGAATTCTCCAATCTGGCAAACTGATCTCTATTTAAGAAGAAAATTGAAAGAAATTCTAACTTTTGCCACTATCCGTTGTAAACCGAGTGTAATTGGGAGTTTCGAAGAAACTCATCCTGGAAATGATATAATGAAGTCTCTGTCCAAATTACCATCATCTGAACAAAAAATTATCTTAAACGATTTTAGTCAACATTTAAGAACTCAAATTTTTAAAGATCAATCACATTCACACAGCTTCATATCCTTTCTTCATGAATTTACATTCAAATCAAAAGATAATCAGAAAATCGTACCTTCGTTTTTATCACCTGTACTTTTTATAAATATTACTTCAAATTGTAAAGAAAATACTGTGCACCTATCGTTTGAAATAATATTTTCTTGTATCCTCCTCTTGCAACACAAAAACCAGTATGATCATGATCTCAAAGTAAATATTTTAAACTCATTTAAATCAGAAATTGAAAAACAAATAAGTTTTAAAAGTATCAGGGTGTTTGATTTACTTGAAAAGATTATTTCGAAAGAAAATAAACAAGTTCTTAATTTTTTAAACGATGAAATTGTACCTATTGTTGAAAATGAAATTAGAAATTGTGAAGATAAACGTGGAGTTGGGAATAATGCCAATTTAAGGTAACTAAATAAATATTTTAAACAGCATTTAAGTAGTAATTATTGTGCGAGAGAAGCGAGCACTTACTATTCAACTTTGCTTGCACTTTGTCCGTCTGTCTGTCTGTTTGTCTGTCTGTCTATCCAGAGGATAACTCGAGAACTATTGGACCGATCTTAACCAAACTTGGCATGAAGGACCCCCATAGGGTGGGGGTGTGCCATTTCCCAGGTGGCCCCACCCCTTGCAGTGCTGCGGACCCTTTAAGGGTCCACCGGAACCGCAAGATTTTTTATTTGATAAAAATGTACTCCATGGCTTGAAATGCAAATATATATGGTTCCAGGGACCGTGCGGACCCCCGGAACCGCACGCCGCACGGTTGTCCCTAATACCACAGAAAATTTTATTTATAACCGCACGGTGGCTCCTGGAACTGAAACCGAAAAAAAATTTTATTTGATAAAAAATAACATTTCAATGCTTTGCTCGCACAATTAATAATCAACTTCTAGTGAGTTGATTAAAGCCTAGTAATGTAATACCTAGTTTAATTGACTTACATTTTTATTTGAATTTTGTAGAAAGCTGAATGAAAATTTTAAGAGAAGTTTGGCTCAGAAAATCCAAATTTTAAGCTAAAGTTTGCTGAGTTTTACGGCCATCTTAAAGAAAACAATACCCTACAAATATTTTTAAATGAAATAATTGCTATTTGTAGCAATACCGTTTTCCATTAAGATAACCATTACAAAAACAAAAATTATTTAGACTATGTACGAAACGAACGAGTAATAGTATTTTAATTTCTGTGTACCTATGTATCCCCTACTTTCTTAACCTCTATAAATCGAAATCGATCGAAAGGTGACAAGACTTAAATAGTAAATAAGTAGTTTAACTTTTTAAACTTACTATCTATATTATGTAATGTAAATAGGTATTTTAATATTTTTGCGATTTTACACGCAGTATTGTTTAATAATTTTTTTATATTGATTTTTTACGAGTATTAAACCTAAACAGGACTTGAGCTTATTATTGGAAATAAATTTTATACTTATACTTAGGAAAGTAAAGCAAAATGTAAAATGATACAATATACATCATAGGTACACATATAATCTACCTACTTTAGCTTTAGATTGTAGATATAAAAGTAAATTAGGTATATTTATAATATCTTATTTTGCTTCTGCTCGAGCTGGGCTTTGACTTCCTTGCTCTGACTCTGATTTACAAAATGAAAATATGTTTTTATATTTTATCAAATTCAGGAAAACAGGAAGTCTGCATACTAAATTCTAAATGAGATAAACTAGTTACCTACTTACCTTTTTAACTTAAAGGTAAAGTTCATACTACTATTCTATAAGAGCTAGTTGACAGTTGATACTAAATACATGATGTATTACATAACTCACAAATTATTTTATCTTTATCATGAATCTTTAGGTTAGAATTAGAATTAGAAATTCTTCTGCATAGCTTAATATAAATATAGGTACGGGTACGGATATATTTGATGTCAACATCAGGTGTTTCAGTTTCATAGTCTAAAGATTAGAACAATGCACTGGTAACTGGTTCTAGGCTAGAACCAGTCACCAGTGCATTGTTATAATTTCGACCTGTCATGTCTAGGTCTAGAATCTAGACCTAGACATGACAGGTCGAAATTTCAGGACTGAGCTGAACTGAAATTCAGTTACTGATACTGATTACTGAATTGAAGACTTTCATATTTCATATTTTTCTTTCAATACCCTCAATTTACTGTAAAAAAACCCAAAGATTAGAAAAAGTGGATCGAAACGAAATCGAAAATTTTAAAACCAAAAAATAAAAAAAAAGAAAAATTACAAAGACAAAAACTAAAACTTTAAATATTTAATTTTTTAATTTTAATTAGGTACTTGATTAATAAAATAATAATAATCATAAAAAAGTTATTAATATTAAATTAAGAAGACAATAAGGTCAATTTGGTCCATGGACTAGACCTATCAATAATGGAGTGTCTAATCTGCTACAAAATATATTTTAACTGCCCTGTAGCTGTGCTAAGGGACTTTGACATTTCTATCACTATTTCTAAATTATTTGACTTCTCACCCAATATTTTGACCGATGATATTTCTTCTTCTAATCCTTTGTCAATTTGCCCGGATTGTGATGAGAAATTGGGCCATGTTCATCGGATGCTGAAGGAGTTGGAGGAGATCCAAATAAATTTGGTGAGGATCAAGAGGGAGGTTTTTGCAGATCTTGTTAAAAGTGAAGAATTAAGTCAACAAAATGGATATGTCCTCAAAGAAAGATCCAAAATTGTTCAAGGTAAATAAAAACTAATTATAAATTTTAACCGATATCTTGAAAGGT
>JAQIXA010003892.1:0-12743 GCA_034699045.1 Nanhermannia cf. coronata Gr-Ori-00579 | reverse complement strand
GTCCTAAACTGTAAAATTTCTTCGATCAAAGTCCACCCAAAAAAGGCCGATTTGATAACATGTGGCAGAATTTAGACTTTAGATCCCTGTACGCGGGCCCTTAAAACGTAAAAAATTATTTTCTACGATAATGTCTAAATATATTTTTAGTAGGAGTTGTATCGTTTGGAAAACACTGTAAAATATACAATACTTTTAACTACATATTATATCTAAGATAATTATAACAATAAATTTCTATTTTAGGCGATAAGGTATCATATAATCTTAAATTTTGGAAAATTGTCCTATCCTAATTCATATTTGTAAACTGTCCAGGATAGAGAAGCTAGCCCAGCGGTATTTTCCATTAGAAAAATTTTAAAGTAAAAATGGATAATGAATTTTCTATGTAATAGGTATATGGAAAGCTAACTGAATATAAATCTTGGTACTTTTCTCAATTAATATTTATATAATCTAACAAATTAATCATTAATTCTCTAGGATTAACAATAATACTAATTGTGAATCATTCTGCTATGTATAAACCTAATTGAATTTTAACCTTCAATTTTAATTCAATAAAAATGTGTTAATTTTATTTAAAGTAGAGTTGAAAAAATTGTATAAAAAGATATAAAAATTATAATCCTACTTTAAATATTAATATTATTACTTTTAAAATTATTATAGTTTATATCTAATATCCAAATTTAAAATAGACATATTCAAAATTATAATCTTAAACACTAATATAAATGCTTGTTAAATTTATTTTAACAAAATTAAGTTGAAATAAAATTTAAAAAAGTTATTACCCAATATTAAAATTATATCGAGTATCCAAATTCAGTAACATATATTTAATTTAGACATTCATAAAAGATACTAAAATACTTCAATAATTATCTTAAAAACTAATCATCAGTAGAATATATTTAAAAATAACTTACGAATTAACCATCTGTTCAAGTTTGTAATTGTAGCGTATAATTAATTTAAATTAAAACGTAGAAAAATATTCCAAGATAAGTTCCTTAAAATATTATAGCACATGAAGAATAGTCAGCATTTCTAGGTAAGTTCGACTCTACAATCTCCCACTCATTCGTTTCAAAAGAAAGCATTTCCATCGTTGGACGTGAATTTTCATCAAGTGGATCCAAAGTATTACCACCAACATAGTAAATATTTTCTTCCGAAATAAATGCCCCTAAAAATAATCAAAACAATATTCATTTTATATCTATATTTATTATACATGATTAAATTTTAAACAATTACATCCATCAGATCTTTCAGTTGTTAAACTTGGTCCAAGAATCCATCCGTTAGCGATATTGTTAGTATCGAGCACTTCAACACTAGCTAATTTTACTTGTTTTCCCAAATAATCTAAAAAAATAATAAAATTTATTACATTAATTGTCTAATCGTAAGTATGAAATACAAATACATAAATTAATTATCTTACAATGATAGCCACCGATAGCGTATATTTTATCCTTATATGCAATAACACGGACAGAGATCCGGGCAATGTTCATCGGTGGTAAGCCAGTGACTTCTTCACTTTCAACATTATAAGCCTCTGTAGATTTTAATGCATCAGCAACACTCTCAAGATGTCTTTTTCCATACCCTCCAACCTAAAAATTAAAGCAATTTATTTTAATATTTTTTAAAGTATCTATTAAGGACCTAGTTACATACACCTAAATTCTGACCAATGTTATCAAATGGCCTTTTAACTTCCACAAATGAGGACGATAGCTCTTTAAGTACTCCACGTAGAGACTTGAAACTTTTTTATTATGTCCGTAGACACATTTTAAAGCTATTTGTGGAAAAAAGATGAACAAAAAAACTTTTTTCTGCATTGTTATTGAGCATTTATAAATATTTTTTTCCGCAAATGGCTTTAAAATGTGTCTACGAACATTATTAAAAAAGGTTCAAGTCTCTACGAGGAGCACTTAAAGAGATTTCCTCCTAATATGTGGAAGTAAAAAGGCCATTTGATAACATGTGGCAGAATTTAGACTAGGTGTCTGTAACAAGGGCTTTAAGGTTTAATATAAAATATAACTTACAATATATATAGTATTATTGATAGAGTCCACACCGAATAATTCCCGGTAGTAATTCATCGTCATTTCATTTTTGATCCAAGCTCGATTTTTTTTCTTTAAATTCTTCCTCTTTACGTCCATTTTATGAATCGAATTTTCGACCATACCATCATTTCCCCCTAACTAAAAAATAAGTAATAATAATGAAATTTTTATTTTACAATGATTGAATTTAAAAAAGCTAAAGGTTTTTCAATAAAAAATATAAAATTGTACATACCACATATAATATATCAAATACTATAATGGCAGCAAAGTCTTTTCTTTTAATTGGTAATTCCATTTTACTTTCTGGATTCCAAGGCTCATTTCTATATGTTCCCAGCTCCTCTATCAGAAAACTGAAATGACATAATAATATGTTATCTTATAATATATACTAATATGAGTATAATATTAGTAAGGCTATTAGCACCAAGATAAGATTTCATACCTAGATACAGATTCTGTAATTTGATTTCCAGTTTTACCTCCTAGGCAATAAATTTTACCAGACCCTTCATCAGGAATCAAACACATGCTTTTCAAGCCTTTAATTGGCATCGGTCCGACACGATTCAAGATATTCGTCTAAAAATATAAGCATAAGTCAATCAATAAATTATTAGTAAATACATACTAGGCTTTAATCAACTCATTAGAAGTTGATTATTAATTATGCGAGCAAAGGAATGAAGACATCACAAGTTCCCCAATTTTTCGGGGACATAGATCAACTCCCGGGTCAAACGGTCATCAAATTCTGAATCTCCGTCATAGCTTTCCCCTAAAAGCCCACTTAAACCTCATTTTTTCCCATTTGGGGTCCCCTCAACCCCAAGGGGTGGAGCAATCTGAAATTTTTGTCGAAATGGCACATCTAAACCCTATCCTTCATGCCAAATTTGGTCCAAATCGGCCCAGTAGTTCTCGAGGTATCCTCTGGACAGACAGACGGACAAAGTGCAAGCAAAGTTGAATAGTAAGTGCTCTCTTCGCTCGCACAATCAAAACATTTATTGTAAATATTCATTTTAGTACATCGAGATCGTAGCTCAAAAGACGGTAAGACTTTTTATATTTTCCAAAAAAGAGTAATTGTTGGGTATCCATTGAAAACTCAGGATCTGAATCCGTATCTGTATCAAATTCTGAGCTATTATTCTCATCAGCCAAGTATTCAGACTCAGACTCATCATCATCAATTTCAATTAAATCTGGTTGGTCTTGGTCTTCTTGTATTTTAACTTTTTTGTTTTTACTTCCTAAATTTTTATCTCTTTCTTCTTCCCCCTCTGTATCTGATCTATTTTGAACATCAGTATCTGTATCAACATCAGCATCAGCAAGTATTCTTTTCCTTCGTTTGCTACTCTTATTCTCTAAGATCTTTCTAACTTCACCTAGATTATTATTTATTAAATTCGGCCTTGAGCTCAATGAAGAAGCAGTATTTGTATTCTATATAATAAAAGAGAATATGTAAATAAATAATAAGAACTGTAATCAAAGTAATAATAACTTTGATCTATTTATTTATTTATTTATATTACTTCACGGTTTCTCATAAGCTTTATCAACTCCTCTGAAAATTCGGACCCGTTTCGACCAACCTAATTTTTATAAAAATAATAATTAATTAGCTTCAGTTATTTATAATTATAATATAAACATTATACACCTTACCCATTGTAAAATTGCTCTCAATAGATCATCAGTTCCAGGTTTAAATGGTCGATTAACCGAACTCAATATTATTCGAAGCTGAAAAAAATGTAAATGAAAATTAGAAAAAAAGTAGAAAAATATTAATATTGTAAAATGAGGTCAAAATTTATCTTTATAAGTGAATATAGTGGAATCTCATGCCATAGTTATAGTTAGTTGACACGCTAATATCCCATTCTTTTACTAAAGATTAAAGAATTCAAGTTCATTTTAAAATTAATTTTTAATTTTTTTTTAAATTTTTAAGGCCCTTGTTACATAAACCTAAAGTCTAAATTCTGACACATGTTATCAAATGGCATTTTTACTTCCACAGATTAGGACGTCATCTCTTTAAGTACTCCACGTAGAGACTTGAAACTTTTTTTATTATGTCCGTAGACACATATTAAGGCAAAAAGGTTTTTGTTCATCTTTTTTTACTTTTTCAACATTGTTCCTGAGCATTTTTAAATAGTTTTTTATCCGCAAATAGCTTTAAAATGTGTCTACGGACATAATAAAAAAAAGTTTCAAGTCTCTATGTGGAGTACTTAAAGAGACCTCGTCCTAATCTGTGGAAGTAAAAATTCCATTTGATAACATATTGCAGAATTTAAACTTTAGGTTTATGTAGCAAGGGCCTTAATATCAAAATCATAATATAATATCTAACTCTACATATATAATAGGTAGTCAAGTGTTTTATTCTACTTTTAGTAGGTTATCCATGATATTCCACTATAGGCAAGGCATAGTATAGTACATGCATGTAGTGCACTGCTTAAATAAATATGTACTAACTAGCTTATAAAATAAATAATATTTGACTTACATCTTGAATAGAGAGCTTAAGAAATTCTTCAGAAGAATAAAATCCCGGATATTTTTGGCCCAAAAATAGATAAATCTGTTTAAAATAGTCATCAGATCGAACTAGCTGAACACCAAGAGAGAACCAGACCACCCAATTATCTTTTGCCATCAAATTCGTAGCATTTTTAATCAGTTGCTGAAGATATTTTTGCCTAAACTCGCCCAGCTGAAATTTATCCGATGCTTCATATACTTTTTCCAATTGTGAAATATCCAAAGTTGTCGGTTCTTCAGCAGGTAGATATAAATATCTAAATAAAGGATAATTATTAAATAACAAAACTAATACCTATATAATTATAATGTACCTAAAAGATTTAAAGTCATTTAGTATTATCATTACCTGACCAGAATCTCGATAATATCTTGAGTATAATTCGTCTCATCTAAACTTACAATTACTTGTGCTTCTTGTGGATCAGTAGCCAATATTTGATTTATTGATGACTCGAAATATGTAGATTGAGCCAACACCGATCTATAATAAAATAATAAATGAACTTCAATTAAAATGATTACAAAATTTCTATATTAAAATACTCATGACTTATAAAGAATGTAAATTAAGCAATTAAAAATGTCTAAATTCCAGTAAAATAACGGTATTCTAGATCTTAGGTATTCAAGGTACAAGTCCTTATTACATTTAAAAATGGTTAGAACTAGTGAATGAAAGAGACAATTCATATGAAATAAATTAAGTAGTAATAAACTATCTAAAATCTAAGCACCTATCTATATAAGGAGGAGATATAAAATAAATAGTTAAATAATATAAATATTTCGTGTTACCTGTGAGCTAGCACTTCACCATCAGCTGCTCGAATCTTGACATCGTGAGCAAAACAACCGGACACTTCCCTAAAACATCCAATAAAATAAATTGATATTATTAATTTAGCTTTTAATATGACGTTATAAATTACATCATATTACATCATATACTACCTATGTATTATAGCTAAATTGAAATGTGTTCATATAAGTATGACCTTTCGGTAGGACTATAGAATCGGCCCCAGGGTCAAACCAAATACAACAAAATGATCCATGGGTCAAGGGGAGTTCAAACAAATTTTGCCGCTTCGCGCCAAAATTTGACCTCCGGGGGGGTTGGCGGTTCACCTTTTCGCCACAAACCTAACCTAACCTAAACTTATTACAATCATAACCCCTCAATGTAGTCACAGGAACCGTGTGGAGCTATTTTTGCGCCACACGGTCCTCAAGGTTCCGGGGCCAAATTTTTTGAACTCCCCTTGACCCAAGGATCATTTTGGTGTATTTGTTTTGCATGTAGGGTGTCTGGTTTGATTTGACTTTTGACCCTGGGACCGATTCTATAATCGTACACATGACCTTACAATATTTAGGTAATTGACAAAAAAATTGAGTTGACAATAGACATAGGCCTTCGAAACTCATTAAAAAATACTTATGTTTATTTTATAACATGTACTCATAATTATGGTTCAACTAACACTACAAGGTAACATAATGTTATAAGATAAGATAAGTTATAAAGTTATAAGTAAAATAACTATATAATGTCAAAGTCAAGTTAATAATATAAAATTATCTAAAATACTTAATGGAATTGTACTTACTTGCGATTGTCGAAAAGCCTCTGAGCTAGGTTAAATAGATGTGCCATGACCTCACAGTTCTCAGTTGGACACCTGCACCTTAATTAGTACTTTAATTGTTGATTAAAAAAAGACAGCTGACAGCACCTGAGAACTGAATTCTGGATTGAGATTTTGATGACAAAATTTTGTTGTGTTGTGTCGAGTGTTATTATTATTATTATTATTATTATTATTATTGACACTGAATTGACACTGTGTCGAGTGTCGATGTCGATCGATGTTTTTTTAGCGCGTTAAAATGTATATAGGTATGATGTAGTTTAACGGACGTGACGTTTGCTTTCTAATCAAGAAATTTTGGGGATTTTGAGAATTTTTCATAAACATAGGATTTAATTAACTGTTTGACTCTTAACAAGTTAATTTAACAAGTTTGCTGTCCAAATTGCAAAAAAGGTTCTTAACTATACTTTCCCTAGTTTCTAATTGCCTACATCTAACTAAGGAGGATTATTAGCACCTAACTACTCCGTACTTTTCTCTAGATAAATTGGGATTGGGATTCCATCTTTTTATTAATTTAGAATTAAAGTTAGATTTTAATACCTAACTAGCACTAAAAGCCCTTGTATCAAAGTCTTATTGACCTTTTAAAGGTCAATCCGGAGCCAAATTTAGCGCAGGGGTTAACAGGGATCTAGTTCAATTTCTCTAGATTTCGCAAATAAAATAGATAAAACTCGAGAAATTGGATCTGAATCTGAAGGGATGTATTCGGCTTTCAGGTCATTCCATGTTAAACCCCATATAAAGGCCAGAAAGCCCATTATAACCCTAAGAAATACTTTAATGATTCTTATAAATAATTATTTTATTAGTCATAATTCTCTATAATAATTTTAAAAGACATAAGTTAAAGGTGCAATCTCTCTTTAATAAAGTCGTTGTTTTATTTTTATTTTACCCTTGAAGACACTCATGATTTCTGTTTCTACACTATATGCTTTATTATACCTGACCTGACCTGAGAGTACCTAACCTGATCTAATACAATGACAGATAAAATCTTAAAATAATAATATATGTGCCTTGTAGAATAGAATTATTATTTCAGAAAAATTTTATTAGTGAATTTAAAGTATATTATCGGTGAATTTCCTTATCAAAAACCCATTTTTTCAAAATAATCCAAGGATTCCCAATTTTGATTATTTGATCCTTATAAATCTGCTCAAATTGTATTTTTTTAACATTTTTAAACTTCCAAGCTTGTTCCACAAGGTGAGCAAATAAACTAATAACAATTCCAAAAAATAAAATTAGAAAAGGTGCCAAAAGTGATAAAAATTTCAAAGGTTTTGAAACATTCTTCAGATCATTTTTAGTTTTTCCAAGTAGCTTAAAAACCTTTGTAGAGTTTTGATTTTTTGAAATAATTTGATTCTTGAACCAAGAACCTCCCTTTAGCATCGTTTTTCTATAATCAAATTCGAGGATTTTATTATGAAGCCCTGAGTCAATAGTCCAAGACATGAGGGTATGAAAAATTGACCTCAATTTGGACCATTTTGGGAATAAAAAGGTGAGCATCATTCGAGATGCAGTTTGATCTGAGAAAATGAAAGTTTTGGCCCAAATTAATTCATCTGAGGATTTTATGGTGAAATTTGAAGCGAGGGCAAATCGCATGCTGATGGGGAAATCTATACAAGCTGTATTCTCGTTTAAAATGGCTTCTTGGACGCATTTGTCACTTGAGGTGATGACCGCCCTCTGAATTATATTTCTCAGGTAGGGTAGTCTAGATTCTGAGAAAATGTTTATATCCCAACCTAAATATAACAATATATTTATAAGTCTAAGACAAATGACAATATAAAATTGATATGACCTTGACTTGACCATAACTATATAATTTTAAAATTGTTAAAATTATGGAACTATAAAAGTTATCACCGAAAATTTTCCCAACAGGATTTTATTCACTGAAGTCTATTTAAGACTTTAGGGGCTACCTGCATAGCACCTAAAGTCTAAATTCTGCCACATGTTATCAAATGGCCTTTTTACTTCCACATATTAGGTTTAGACTATAGATCTCTTTAAGTATTCCACGTGCGCGTAGAGATTTGAAGAGATACGTGGAGTATTTAAAGAAATCTCGTCCTCATCTGTGGAAGTAAAAAGGCCATTTGATAACATTGGTCAGAATTTAGACTTTGGGTGTATGTAACAAGGCCTTAAACAATTTTATAGAACGACTTTTTATAGAAACTTTTCATTGAACTATTATTAAGTCCTACAAATTCATGGATGTTTATACTAATTACGTTCTAGTACCAAGCAAGTACCAAGTACCAACTCTATCAGCTCGTAAATTATGTATCTTAGGAATGGTAAAATTCTATATAAGACAACATATGTAGGGTACCTAGAAATGCTTCAATTCAATCATGGTTTATCGATTTAAAATATTTAAAATATTTACAATTTTTACCATTTTTACAATGGAAATCCTATTAGTTAAATATTATAGGTAGGTACTATTTTTTGGTGATATTAGCGACGTGAGTAATAAAATTCTGGAAAATTTCCGGTGAGAACCTTCAAACAATTCTTACCTCCATAAGATCTAAAATAAAAATTATAATCGCTTCGATATCCCAGTTGTTTAAATGACCTTGGCACATCCCCTGGTTCCATAAATGTCAGGAATCCAAACCTTGTTTGAAATAACATATTATTTTAATTAATTCCACTATAGATTTATTAAAGTCTAAAAATTACAATTTTGCTTTAAATCCAGTAGATAAAATTAGATTAGCCAAAATCCAAATAAAGAATATAATTCTGACTCTACCATTTTTATATCTTTCAATTTCATCGTTCGATTGTTCAACAATTGGTTGAAGAATTAATCTGGAAATCATATTTCCAAAATTTGATTTAACCTCATTGATATCAAATTTCCTTATGAAAAATAGTACAATGATGAGGATTCCAATTACACAAATGATAATTAGCCAAACTAGTGGAGAAAATGGTCTTGAAATAATTGTCCATTTTGGCGGTCCACCAGGAAAAAATATGAGAAAGTCGTGTTCTGCATTGAATAAATGAACTGTTGTGTCCGTAATTGAAGTTCTGTAGGGGGAAAATGAAACACCCGTCAAAATCTCAACTTCCCGCCGAAATATTTGGCCAGCTCCACCTATTTAATTATTTAAAAATTTGTTTATCGATTTTTAAAATTTGGAAATTTTCAAGTTTCAATACTTTTCCGAGGTTTTAAGAAGCATTTACAGTTTTTTGGACATTTTATAAAATACCTAACTTTATTAAAAAACTATCTGATTGTCAAAAAACTTTCAAAAATTTCAAGTAATCGGTACCTGTCCAAGTATTATTTTTCAATTTCATCCCAGCTTCACCCCGATTAGGAGCAAACCCGGATTTATAAGAAAAATTAAATCTTCCCTCCAAATCTACCATGATTTCTTGGTATGTTCCTTCACATGTTGAATTTCCACCATTTTCCCCAGGAATTTCACGAAATACAAAAGTTGTTCTAGAAGAAACTAACCGAACTTTATGACCTTTCAAAACATCAAATGGATTTCTAAACTTGTCCAAAATATTTCTCAAATCTTGAAAATTCTCTGGTGATTTTGGAACAATGGTTTTAAAATTTCCGACACTTGCATAAACTAGGTTATTCCTATCATTTTCTGGAAAATTTGAATTTTTTGTCAAGATCAATATGTCTTTTTCAACCCTAATTAGTTGGGTGTATATTAAAGCATTCAACAATGTCAAATCCTCATACATTGATAGAAAAGTGCAACTTGATGAATATTTCAGTCTTCCGAAAATAAGCGGATAAATTTGAAATTTTAAAGGAATTTCAGGATTTTGAAAAAAATTGTATGATTCATTGTAATGATATCTTTTACTAGTTTGGAAATCTGATGTTAGTAATATGAATGATAAATTTACACTTTCATATAAAAAATTCTCGATTTTGAAATCTTCAAGATCAATTTTGATGAAAGTTTTGCATTCAAAATCAAATTGAAATGAGAAATTTTGAATCAAAATTAGTATATAGATCTGAAAGTATAATTTCATTTTTTAGGATTTTTTGATAAAATTAATTTTAGATAAAAGTAATATTTTTTAATATCAATTACCTAATTGATTTCAATTATTTTGAAATTATCTAATAAAAATGCCTGACATTTAGATTTGAAAATGATATACAACAAAACTAATTGGCAATTTTGGAAAATTTCAGTCAAGCTTAATTTAGGTACCTAAATTAGGTAGGTAATTACGAAATTATCTTATTTAATTTTTATGACTTGAACCTTGAGTACATATATGCAGCATGCCCAAAGCCTATAACTCATATATAGGGTCTGCTGAATTTTGAATGTGAAATATTTCTATAATTTTAACTAAAGTTATAATAGTTATACTTTCCTTTATAAGTACAATTTATCTTGTTGATAAATAAAATACTTATCAAATAAAAGTTTGCCAATTAGTATTAATATAAATGATCGATATCAAAATTCAATAAACCTAAGATTGGTTGAATAAAGTTGGATCACCTAAAATGTGTGGTTAGTAGCCAAACATAAAAAAAATTTCAAGTTTTTTTGAAGCATTTTGAATGTTAAATTATTGAATTTTTTTAAATAAAAATGGCCAGAGCCTACAGCGGCGGCCATCAAGATAATAATGGATCTATATTGGTTTTGAGTTTATACAGATATATTATTTGTCAGTACATTTTAATTCCATAAGGGACTAGAACAGAATTAATTTATGAATAAATTTTTTTCTTCAAAATTTTATTGTCCATTGTTCTAATCTACAGTCGTAACCAAAAAATTGAAAAGTTGTTTTATTAGAAAATTGCACATACGGTTTTAGTTGGTATTGAATTGATATTGTAAAACATTTAAGTAATATTTTTAAATAATAAAATATAAGAGTGTAGGTCAATATAAAAAGTATATAAGAGTCAGGAGCCAGTTATAGTATATGATAAGTGTAGTGGTTTTATAGGTAATGGAAACAAGATTAAAACTGCTGATGATTTGTCACTTTTTAAGCCCTCAAAAGTCAAAAGTAGTGTCTAAATTCCTTCCAGTTTCCTATTTACTCTCTGAAAATTATATTAAAATAATCCTAGATACAATAAAATTTAATCCTTATAATAATATTAAAATAAACTACATTAATATGTACAGCAAATCACAACTTAAATTCCTTTATAAATAAATCAAATGTAAAAATTAAACATACAATTATGGATGGAAATGTATAATAATCTATTAATAAAAATACTCAAAAATAGTTTTAAATTTATGTTTAAAAATTTTCATATTGTAGTAAGTAATCTGTAAGTTAAATAATCTGCAATCTTTACCTATAAAATATTTAGCTAGTCACTCTCATTATTTGTCATTACAGAGTATGCAGTTGCTAAATCCTTATCTATATACTAGGTATAAACTGTAGCATATGACAGACTATAAAAAGTAAATAATACGCATTATATTTATTAAAATAATTATGTGTTCAAGTAAAATTCAAGTAAAATTTAAATCTTAATAATTTTAAATAAAATAAGTAAATGTTAAATTTATAATTAGAATCTAATTTAACTAATTGGTTTTGTAACATATTGAAAATTCTAGAAATTTATTGAACTTAAATTAAATATTATTTCAGTATAATATAATTTTTAATTAACCTCTTGAATACATTTTTAAAATTAATGATATAGTATAAATTAAATATTCGAATAAAGAATTTTATGAAAATAAATGAACCACCTATTTGGTGGTAAATACATGTACATCACTTATAATGGTTGAACTAATTTAGTATTATAATTTTAAATTATTTTATTGTGAAATAAGTTAATTGCGTAAATATAAAATGATTCTTAAAAGATTTTACGCTCGATCTATTCTTTCTTTTGGATATATAATATATTTTAAATGCAAATTTTTAAGGCTTTACTAAATACATATATTTATGTCATCATAAGACTTTTTATAATATAAATTATTCTATAATATGGCACGTAATATGTTAACATATTCAGAATATTTAACTATGGATTATGAACTAGCTATATTGTAGGGTATTGTTAAATTTAATAAAAGTATTGCTTGCTTTTCAATTGTATATGCACCTTTTCTTGGTTATTGACTCGCATTCGTAGATGATATGCTATTATTATTTTAGGTTTGGCCAAGACAAAAAATTATTTAAGCATAAAATTATAATATGGCAAGTAGGGAAACCTGAAGATTTTCAGGTTTTGCTTTTAAAGTTATGAAAATCCCTTATTTTTCAGTTCTCTACCTTGAATCACATATGGATGTCCAATTGCTACAATTTGTTAAATACATTTCGAAAAAAACTATATGTTCATAATTTGTAGCATCTCTTTCCCTCT
>JAQIXA010003891.1:0-12746 GCA_034699045.1 Nanhermannia cf. coronata Gr-Ori-00579 | reverse complement strand
AAAATCCTACCGACCGAAATCCTACATAAACCAAAATCCAAAATTTTGTCAAAATTCTCAACTTTTGAGATTTTTAATTTGCAATTTTTGACAAAATTGACAAGAATTGGTCAAAAATTAAGACTTTTGTCAAAAATTGCATTAAAAATCTCAAAAGTTGAGAATTTTGGCAAAATTTTGGATTTTGGTTTAGGTAGGATTTCGGTCTGTAGGATTTTGGTTCGGTAGGATTTTGGTTTGGTAGGATTTTGGTATGTTAGGATTTTGTCCGCGACCCCTATTTTACATAGAGTATAGTAAAACTGGAGCCAAAATCTGGTTTACCAGATCAGGCTTTCTAACTTTTTTGATGGTTAGTTACGATTTTAATTTTAAAATGATATTTTTATTCAAATTGCAAAATACCTTCAAGACAAGATTGTAAACATATTGTTCTCGAGCATGCTTTTAAACCCAAAAACCTAATAAAAATTATTCAAATTTTAAAATCAAGATCAATGAACGCATTTAAACACGGTCTTTGATTTAAAGACCTTTTTTTAAATGACTTTCAGCTATAATATAATTAGTCCCTTTTTGAGCTATTAAGCTCTAAAAATACGATAAAGTACTCTGTAGAAACCCTTTTTGTAAATTAAGAAATCCAAAATGTCCAACAGATCCAAAGATACTTTAGACTTTAGTAGGTAAGTAAATCTCAAAAACACGAAATTTCTTTCAAAATATTATTTTTTATCCCATGATATAATAATTCTTTAATTATTAGTTTTATTTATCATTCAGAGTTATACAAATAACAATTACATAATTATTATTATTATTTATGTCTTCTGAATCTTTCCCCGTTTACAAAAATATCCATATATATTTAGTATATTATAATTATAATATTGTAAGTATTACATAATATGATATCTATCTACTATATTTATTATCCATAATATATTCTATAATAGTAATAATTGTATAATCTAAAATCTATAAATATTTTTAATCAAAAAGTTTCAAAAAACTCTCATTTCAACTTCCATAATATATCATAATTTTTAACTCGTATTTTGGCAGAAGTATTATTCAAACTCTTATTAAAAATTATCAAAAATCTTCGACAATTTCCTAAACAAAATACTTCTCTCCTACAATAAAAAACACTATCCCCGAAAAAAAATATATATCGAGTCAAAAAAAACTTTTAACAAATTGAATTATTGGCTATTTAGATAATATTTTAAAATATTCATCATCCATAATAATTATAAAATAGCAATTAATGATAGATAGGTACTTAATAATCTAAAAACTACACATCATTTATAAAATCCCCCCCAAAATAATCAAAATCAAAAGTTGTTAGACATAAATACTTTCTCTTAATATGTATTTAGGTACCCTTAAAATTACATAGTAGGCATAAATTGTATCTAAATAATATTTTAGGAATAATTATATAATATAAATCCCATAATCTTAAATAATAAAAAGAATACTTAAAAATATTAAATAAAATTATAGTATTCGATCCCCCATTAATTATATTTATATCTATCTAATAGATTATTACAGGCATTTTGTATTATCCTAGTTATTTCAATCCGATATATAAATTTTTCTTTAAATATATAAATCCTTATTAAATATAATTAACAACTTTTTTTTCAATCTTTTTCTTTGGCCGATGATTTCTATTTCTAAATCCCTACCTACCTATATACCTACAATTATTTGATAAACTAAAAATATAATCAAAATCATAGATTTTATGATCATTTACTGTTCTCATATAAAATAGCATCAAAAAATTTTCCGAATCGAATCTTTAACTTTACATAATATTATGTAGTACAAATTTTTTTAAATAGAATTATAGTTGGTTTCGTTTGCAATTTGCAACACTGGAGTCTTTTTTTTTATATTTTGAGGGGAGTCTATAGTATAAATTACCTCACTAAAATAGTTCAATTATTAAATTGTAATTATTACTTTTTTTGGACGGCTAAGAGCGAACATCTTGATTTATGAAAAAATCTTTCTTTTTTTCATCAACTACCTACAGTTTTTTTGAGTTTAAAATTGAGCTTTAGAATAATATTACTTCAATAGTGTTATTATTATTCTATTTTATAGATTTCAATCGACATTCTTCTATACTTACATCTATCATATCCATATCTATAGATTGTATACGCGCATATAATTATCCCTATACCATATCAAACAAATAAATGAAGCTTCGTTCTAATTCTAATCTAAAAAAATTTCAAAATAATAATATTATATTAAAATCAAAATGTCCACTCTAGCACAAAAATATAGTATGTATATAAATTTTCAAAATTTTTCATAGAACCCTATATTTTCACTTCACTCTAGATTATGAACTATAATGTAGTAGTAGTAGTATAAACTGTAGTGATAGTAGTATTAGATAATCATTAATAATTATATGTAGATAGCTTTTTTAAATCAAAATTCTTATAATTAAAATAACAAGAAAAAAGTAAGCCCACCTATTTAAATAGACCTACACGCACCACATGTTCCATATAATATTAAACTCATTTCGAAGCTTTTCCTTCTAATCCATTCTGTTATGTTGTCTAAAAATTCTCAATTATTGAAAAGAAAAAAGTGGCTTTTTGTTTGAGTTTGATATTTCATGACTTTTCTAAAAGTGTTTACGAGCTCCCCAAGCTGCATTCAAGCGGTTGTTGACAACTGGTGGTGCTTCAGCAACAAATGAGGGAAACTCTTCTGTACTCTCAGTATCTGGTGCTTCCCTAAAATTGGGAAAATAGAAAAACCAATTTAGACTTTTATCTTACTTATTTATCAGCATATTTAAAGAGTTAAATTAAGTACTTACCATGGAGCACCCTTAACAATAAATCCATTTGTTTGCTGTGCCTTTTTGTTAGAATCATTTGATTGACCCTTTCCATCACGAACGTATTGCTGAAGATATTCATTTTCAGTGACATCTTGCAAATATTCTTCTTCAAGATTTTGAAGATGATCTAAAAAATAATCAATAAGAATTAGAGCTTTTTTGATTACACTTGTTTGTAGGTACATTATTTGTTTAATTTACCTTTAGCATCGAGCAGCTTGTCTTGATTTGCTCCAGAAATAACAACCAAATTCATATTTTCCTCACCACTTCGTGGGAATCGAATGTCAACATTATAATCGTCCATGATTTTTCTCACCGTTTTACCTCGAGCCCCAATGATTCTTGAATGCACACGATGATCAATTTCCACTTCCTCTTTGAATTTGGACATTTCCAAAACTCCATCAACAATGCCTATAAAAATTAAAATGAAATAAATTGTTCAAAATTAGAAATAAAAAATTCATATACTACTAACCCATTATTTCATCGCCAGCAGCTTTGGCTGATTCTTCGAATCCAATGATTGTTATAATATTCTCTTCTGGATCACCTCTCTTAGGCAATTGAATGTTGACATCATGTTTGTCTCGTATTTTGCTGATGTTTATCCCCTTGCGTCCAATGATTTTAGCTAAAAAAATTAAAATGTATGGTTAGTGATTCGGTTAAATTTGAATACGTATAGTATAGTTGATAGTAAATTGTATATTTATTTAAAACTTACGATGAAATTCAGGGTCCACAGTGATTTTAATTTCAAATGATTTGAGCTCTCTGATTCGTGCCTTCTCAATTTGCTCTTCCTTTCTTTTAATGAACAATTCTTGTGCAGTCTGCTTATTAACGAGCATATCATTTAACTCAGCTTTAACTTTTTTGACACATTCCTTCTTTCCAATAATAGTAATCAAATCGCCATCATTGGGGAAAACGATACGAACAACACCACCAGCATTCTCTCTGATTCTTTTAATGTTCAGACCATTCTTCCCAATAAGAAATTTATGCTCTTGGAAATTCACTTCAAATGTCTCCGTATAACTATTGTCTTCCTTTTCTCGACTATGTTCTAAAAGTAAAGCTCTTGCCTTCTCCACATCTTCTTTTGGACCAATAAGTGTAACACTATCAGATTTCAGCTTTGAATCTGGAAACTTGATATTGATTCCTCCACATTCCTCTGATATTGATTGAATAAATTTTCCTCTTGCACCTTTTGAACAAGGAACAGAAACAAATTAAAAATAAAGCCATATTTTTTTGTGTTAAAAATAAATATTATAATAGAGTGTTAAAGTGATCTTACCAATAAGTGAATTATGAAATTTATTTGGAATCATTACAGTTGATTCGATGACATTGGCAACAGAAGATTGGATTGCAAGAAGTCGATCACGAGCTTTTTCACAATTCTCCTTCTTTCCTGTGATTACAATTATCTCAGCTTCAGATTTAACTTTATCTTCAAGTGATGGAAGCTCAAATCTTGTCTTTGTTTCTTCTCGAATTTTTTTAATATTTGCTCCACCTTTTCCAACAACGTGTCTGTATGTTTGAGGGAAGATTGGTACCTTGATTTGATATGAGTTATCTTGTAATTCTTTGTAGATCTGCATAAGATGTCGGCTATAATAAAAAATAAAAAATAGTCAAATCAAATAGAAATATGTATCCCAATAATAAGTAAAAAAAAAAATAAGTTACTAACCTAACTCGATCAACATCCTCCTTGATTCCTCTTACTTGAACAACATTCTTTTTCTCTCCTTGAGCAGGGAAATTAATCTGGACATTATTAAATTGATCTCGAATTTCACGGATCTTTTCACCACGAGCTCCAATAATATTACCCTGTTTTAATAAAAATTATAAAAATTATAATAATTTTACTATTTTATAAAAATCTTTAAAATCTTACATGAAATCTATGATCAATGCTTAATTCCTTTTCCTTTTCACTGTCCAATTTTTCAACTTGTTCCATAAGTTTAGACTAATCATAGAATTAAAAAATATACATTATTTTTCAAAAATCACCTAAAAATCACTATCCTCAATCCAGTGCTAAAAAAACTTACATAAGCCAACTCAACACCTTGTCTTGAGCCTTCCAAATGAATAACAGCTGAATTTCCATCTTTAACAGAAATAAGGACACCAGTTTCATCTTTGAGTCGATTGACATTTGTCCCATTTTTTCCAATAATATGTTTCTAAAATCATAAATCATAAATCAAAATTTTTAAAGCTCATTTTTAATTAATGATATTATATGACACTTACATGATATTTTGGATCAACTGTGATGTCTTTTGAGTACATTTTGTCAACCAGCTCTTCAATACATTTTTGCAAATCTTGACAAACTGGGTCAACTAGATGAGATCAAAATCCGTGTAATTATTTACAATATCCGTGTAAGTTATTAATAAGAGTCCTTACCATCCTCTGGAGGTCCTTCAACAACGATCTGATTCTCATTTTCTTTAATTTCAACATGAACTCGTGGATAATTCATTGTCAAATTCCTGATATTTGAGCCTTTTTTCCCAATAACATATTTATGGATCCATGCAGGAGCTTCAACATTTCGAGTTACAACACTATTCGCTTTCTCGTAAACCAATGTCAATGCATTTCCCAAGGCCTCTGTTGGTCCTCTCAAAGTAATTGTTTCAGAGGTTGATTCAGGAGGAGGCATTTCAACAGATACATTAGTCTTTGCAAGTATTTCGTGAATTGTGTTCCTTTTAGGCCCAATAATATATTTATGTTGTGATTTTCCAACCTCTACACTAACAGTGGCATAACGTTTCTAAACAATTCAAATACAAATAATAAATAATATGTAAAAAGAATAGATGAATACAACTTACCCAATCCTCATATTCCTTTTTGATGACATGCACAGCTTTTGCGACTCCTTCTTTTTCACCTAAAAAACAATATTTTTTTAATTTACTCTGTTTCGTAAAAAAAAATTAAGAATATAGACTTATGATTTTAAACTTACCAACAATAAAAATATCATCATTCATAACTGAATTAGGTGGAATATTAATTCGTACATTGGTTTCATCCATCAACCGATTTACTTTTTCATTATGAGGACCATAAATGAATGGATGATATTTTTTAGGAATTGTAAGTCTTTCTGAAGCTTGCTTGCTAAAATAACCAAAGAAAATTAAATTGTAAATCAAGTAGTTATACAGTACATATACATAATACATAGGTACATAGGTATACTCAAATATAAATATTGTTTGTAAGTAAAAGGACTTACGATTGTTCATCAGAAATTAATTGAATTTCCTAATATAAGTAAAAGTATTAAATTATGATTCAACAAAGTCAAAATAATGTTCAATTTATATTACATGGACGGCTTTTTCTATTCCATCTCGAGTTCCTGTAACTTGAATCTAAAAAATAAAATAAAAAGTAGTAGTATTTACATTGCAATGCTAATCTAACTTAATCTAACCTAACCAGATTATATTATGTAATCCTTAATACCTTAGTCGAGTCGTCATTTGAACGAGGGACATGAATTCTTGTCGAGGTAGCTTTTTCCAATTTAGAGAGCGTATTGCCCAATTTTCCAAGTATGAATCGATGATGTTCTTTTGGAATTGCAACTTGAACCATAGCTTGGGTTTGGAAATGTTTGAGAATTTCTGCTTTAGCTGTAATATAAAATGGTATTTTACTTTATATAATAGGTAATATTTAACTTATATTATTTAGACTTATTTAATTTTAAGAATTTTTACCTTCAAGAACAGATTTTTGCCTTCCAGTTATAAGGAAAGTCAATGATTGATCTCGTGATGAATTTGACATTTCAACGTGTGCTCCTGTTCTTTTGATAATTTCTGCACAATCTCTAAGAGCTTCATCTCCACCATGGCTATGGTTTTTATCGCTTCTTTCTTCAAATGGCTAGAGATTTAAGTTAACCAGTTAAAAACTAATTTTAAAAAATTAGGTATAATTTACTATCTTACAATGTGGAAGACTGATGTCACCTAGAATAGAATTAACATTAGAGATATCATATGAATAAATCGTTATAAAATTCAAACTCACGATATTCGATTCAATTCTCATCTTTTGTGACCATTTTGATGAAGCTCCAGGAGAACTAAGTCCAGATGTAGGATCAGAGTTTGGCCCAGATGGATTACCAAGTGATGGAAATTCTTCGTCATAACTATTAATTATAGTAGGATCAGAATCAGAATCAGAATCCATTATTAGATAGGTAGGTATAATTAATTTTTGTTATAAAAACATTTACAGATAATTCGGTATTATACTACTAAAAACTATACTACACTTGCACATTTTTATTTTATTTTATAAACCTAATAAATTCCTAAATTATATTTTTTGAAATACCTATACCTACTTTATAACATTACATAGATCACATCACATTACATAAACAAATTCTAATTTCATTACATTTTTATAACTTCTATGACAAAATTCAAATCTTATTATTTTTACTTACATGATAGGCTGAGCAGGTTCATGCATATTCAATAGAGGCTCGTGGAAATCATTTGTCATCATTTGTGATGAGGATGCTGTTTCCGGTTCCGGGTCCATTTTACGAGGTTGAGATTACAGCACGTCTCTATTTCAAAAATGACAAGAAAACAAAAAAAATTAACTTATCTTTAGATCCTTATAGCCTTAGTATTAGATCAATGTAATCTAGAATCTAGTAGGTAAATTAAATCGAAGCCAATTTTGATGAGCTAGTGAGAGTGAGGTCAAGAGCATTGCATCGTAGCCTTAATTTAAAAAAGTAAAAAGCTACCTATAATAAAATATACATAGGTAATTTGTTTCAAAATGCCGGTATACTGTTATAGTTATATTGAGTATGAAATTCAAGTATTCACTCATTTTCTATTTCTATCAATTTATCAGATGATATAATTAATTTTTATTCTAATTTTTTTATAATTCATAGCACAATATACAAAGAGTTAACATTAACATTTATTAAAAAGTTGGGTTAGAAGGTCATTTGGGGAAAAAAGACTAAAGGCATATGACATTTAATCACACACAGACAAGTACACGTTGCTATCATTATCATTATCCTGCTCTTATCAGAAAAATAAGCTTAAACAGCAGCTCATAAACAACATAAGAGGCGAAATATTATCTCAAAAACCCAATAATTTTTCTATATGCATTTATACTTTATATTTTATTCTACAAATTTTAAAGCTTCTTTATACTCTAGGTATTATATATAAATACAACTCTTTATATTAACTTTTCAAGTATATTGGAAACATTTTATATAATTTATGGTTAGTTATAAGTTATAATGATAATGATGGACCAGTTAATGCCGGATATCACTATAATTAAATATAGAACTTAAAGACTCGAGTCTTAAAACCAACACTAGATATTATAAACATACATACAATTACAATGATGATTGTCTGCTTGGCTTTTATTAATACGGAGTAATCGAGTCAAGTAAATATTTGCTCACTGCTTTTAACGTTCTCTATAAACTTTTACATAAAAGATTAGAAAATTAGGAGAAATTAATGACATGACTAATCAAATTTAAAAACATGACATAAGATTAGTAAAATACTAAAGATTTCCCGTCTAAAGATAAGTAAATTGTAGATTTTGCAAAATTCATGCTCTTGACTCTCATATTAAGATAAGAATCGAGAATCTTACAATTTTTTAGCTTCTACACTATATTTGGTCAAAAGTCACAGCATGATCAATGATCGTAATATGTATAAAATTAGCCCTAGCCCATATAAAAATATCCTACTTTGTATTTACCTAATAACTTAATTAGGTAACTTTTCTGAAATATAGGTATTAGGTAATGGAATCATAATCATTATACATTAACTTTGCATTGGTCTACAGTCTACAGCCATCAGCCAACTACTAGGTATAGATAATAGTAATAATTAAAATTAATAATTAATATAAAAATTATTTCAAGACAGTTAATTATGGACTCTTTGACAAATTAAAGCATGGTCACCAGTCACTAACTATCTCTAGTCTAGTGTCTATTAGTAGTCTTAGCATTAGTCTAGTACCAATAAATAAATGACTTGTAGGTAATTAATTAATATTAGATTAGCATTAAAAGATTTATCCTTTAGGTAGCATACAAAATATAAAATAAAACGTAAAAAAATCAGAACAGAACAGAGACAGGTTGAGTTGAGATGAGCGAGGTCGTCGCCATACTGAATATGTCAGTTTAAAGGTGTTTAATTCTATGCGCATTAAAAAACAATTTTTATCTTATTTATAATAAAAGGTAAGTACCCTACTAAAAGTATCTATCCAATTTTAATGGAATAGAAATAAAACAATGAGAAAATGAAGACAAAATAAAGCTCTGTGCAAACTTCATAAATACCTTACATATCTATCTAATATAAAATAAAACTGATAAACTGACAGCTTTTCCCTCAATTCCATTGTAGTACATAATCATGTCGATTAAATATGTTATCCTGGTTTTGCTTTATAAAAAATAGCATAAACAAATTATCTGCATTCTATTGTACTTACTGGTATAAGTATCAGTATTAGGGTACTAAATTACTATTTCAATTTCATTTACTTTTTCTGAATTATTGAGTAGAGTAGAGCGAATAGTTTGAGTCGAAATTATATATCAAATCCAGAAAATTGAATAATTAATAAAAATACCAAAGTTAAAAATAATAAAATAAGAAATAATAGAAGGTTTTGAAAAAATGGCAAAGTAAATTATAATAATAAAAAGAAACAAGGAAAAAATGGTCGTTAAAAAGTATTATTAGGTCACTCTCACAATAGTACATATTTATAAAAATGGGATTTTTTATATCATTTTTATACTCATTCTCATACTTAAATTAAATATCAAGAGGTGATAGAAATGTAAAAAAAAGATTAGTAGGTATGTACCTAGAAGTTATTTACAACTCATCATATCATACTGCTACTATACTACTGAATTACTGCGAATGCAACTGCTTTGATACCTTACATTGATAAAAATTTAAATTACCTAATACTTAATACCCAATAATATTTGGCATTGATATTTTTTATAATGATTAACTTAAACCATGAATATGAAATGACGATTACAAATGTCTACCTTTGCTTTATATAAAATTTATACCTAGTAAAAAAAGTGTGTAAATCACTGATAAAAAGTTGCTACCTGTAATAATTTTCTGGAATTTTTACTCGATTACTTAACACTAATAATAATACCTAAATATGAAAAGTTCCTATTATTATAAGCTACCTACCATTATATTATAATTTACATTTCTGATTTTAATGTTAATGCAAATATTAAATATAAAGTCTCTCATTTTACTGGTATTTTCCAACTTTTTCTTTTTCCATATACAATAATTCTTGTTCTCGTTATGCAATTAAAAAATAATTACCTACCTAGCCTAGAAGGTAAGCTGAGAGAGGAAGAAATTTAATTTTTATTAAAACTATTCAACTTCAACTATGCATGTAACCTTAAAAAAGCTATAAGGTTGTAAAGGCGTAAATAAATTCTTTATACTTTGGGTGCCTATTGCCTATATATGTTCACATTTGAAGTTTGACATACTTATGCATATTATTTTTAAGATAGTGATTGTGGGAACCTATTTCACTAGTAAATGTTTAATAAGTGAATTGATTGGTAGACGCTAGAGTCTAGAGATAAGTTCAAAGCTCTTATTTCTTGGTAGAGTTTAATATACCTCTAATGTTATAGATTTATGTTTATGTAGTTAGAATAGAATAATATGTAAATAAGGAGTAGGTGGTCGCTAGAATAGAACGTAAAAGAAAAATATTTTTTTAGATGAATATCCACTTTTATTTTGTCCTTTCACTTTAGCTTAGAAAATTTTTTGATTGTCGGTATTTATAAATTATATTATTATCCTAAATCAAATATTTTAGAAATTCGTGATTTACTCAATCTCATGAGAATGTAAATAATAAATAAAATTGAATTATGTGGAAACTGGACTGCTATTAAAAATATCAAGGAAAATTTGTTATAAGTATGCCCTATTATCTTTAAGAAATTGAATACAAACAATGACAATGTCGAATGCCGATTAAAGTATTACATACTAAATACAATTATTTTCAAGATAATTACTTATAGTTAATAATTAAAATACTAACTCTAACTCTACTACTTATCCTTAGACTAAGAAATGCGGTTAAATAAATAACTAAATACATACATACATAGTTTTATGTTTTGTAGTAGATAATCGATAGTAGATTAAAAGTTAATAGATTAACGACAATTAGATGTATGATAATGATTTTGATTAAAATAACTGTTAAACCCATGAACATTGATATAAAAATTTAAGTAGCCAAATAAAGATAGAGTTATAGTTTTTTGATGCTAGAGCAGAGAATGCTTTTTTGCCATTTGCGGCAGTTAAGTTACCAACTAAATGGAATGAAATGCGTACTAAAATGGAAAAGCCAATTAGGATAGGATTTGAGTGTACATATTTAGCTAACTAATTTAGCTTATTTAGTTAAACGCAAGTTGAAACTTTCTATGTCGTAGGTACCTACTTATAAAAAAAAACCTACCTAATACATTTTACATTATGTAGGTATGTATCTAGTTATGAATGATTATGATTATGAAAAAGACATTGAATTGAAATACGGAATACTACGTGGAACTTGAAATCAAATCATTATGAAAGTTAAAGCTGCTTAGCTGAGCTGGAATATCGAATTAAGTAACTAAAAGTATTTACAAGTTTTTTACAAAAAACTATCTAGATAATTGAAATATATTATCTAAGCCTTCTTCTACAAGCCTATTATGCTTTAATCATTTTTTAAAAGAACATTTACACTACACCTGATATATTAAAAAAAATAAGAATATGATCTGACAGATCTGTCAATACAATTTACAAGGATCAGCAGATTTTTCGAGAAAAATATGTTTGACCTCATCTCTCAAATTCTGCAGCTTTCATAGTTTATAAACTTTAGGCAAAGCATTATTGTATTCTTCTATTCATAATTATAAAATAAATAATTAACTAATTAACTTACAGTACTGTATTCCCGTTAAAAATCCGTCCGGTTTTTGCTACGTTTGTAGCTCCAGTGTATAATCCGTAGAGTTGAGTTTCGTAACCAAATCGAACTGTTGAAAACCAAAGTAAAAAAGATGCAATTAATACACCATCATTACAAACTAACAATATCTTAATTATAGTTAAAAGCTTCTATATAGAGTTAAAATCTCTCAACTCAGATTCTGAAGATGAGTCTCAGAATGGAACCCAATAAAAATTATATTTGAGATAAGATTTACATTTTACATGTCTTTTTACTTGTTAAAAAATCTAAAAAAGTCCTCTTTTCTATAAAGTACCTTTTTACGGTATCAAGCTACCTTATATAGAAGTTTTACCGTAATTATAAATATACAGTTAAATACAAGAACTTAATTAAAAATGACCAGATTAAAAGCAGGTAGTTTGACAATATGGACAAATCGAAATTCCATTTAAATGTGAAATACTGGTAATATGGTTAATTCTACAAATCTAGGGGGTAGATAGGGCCCTTAGTGGTCAGGTATGGTTCAAAAGTGACGAAAAAATGGGTCAAAAAAGGTCAAAAATGTGTTCCTTACCTGGATAATAAAAGGTCAATAATATGTCGAACAGAGCTTGAAGCACTGACTGAAATACTGAATGAGCAGAATTTGTTGAGTTGTAGATTTTTTAGGATTTTTTCTAAAACTTGAGAATGTGCAGTAAAGACTGCACGC